>JAGFPH010000790.1:54546-109319 GCA_018207615.1 Philaenus spumarius
AAAAACTGGGTAAGGTCAATAGAATTGAGAAATAATAACAGGCCAATACGTCTTACAAGTTACAAATAATTTAATTTATTGAAATTCAGTTATTGTAAATGGAAACTACATTCTAAATAAGGCGATTTAAAATGCAACATTTGTACGATAGAACTGAGTAATTACAACTGTGTATGAGGAATAAAATAATTCTTGTATAATTTCTAATTATTGTGTTAATAAATACTGGTGGTCAAAAATAGTGATACATTGTTGGGCAGAGCTCAAATCGTACAAATTTTAGAAAGATCTCTTTCTGAACTGTACGTAAATTAATATTTTGAAAATACTGTTACAGCAATTATTATACACATACTTTACTTTTGACTATACCTTTTATTTTTACAATTCTACTCTAAGAATCGTTGTTTATTAATATTATTTTATTAGTGTATTGTTCAATTTCTTTTTGTCTCTCTTGTAATATTTGTAGAGTTTCATACCATAAAAGATACCAAATCAGTGCTGTTTGTTGTGTTATATGGTTTGCATGATATGTGTAAGAATATTGCTAAAACCTCGTCAAAGTAAAAAACGTATTTTCAACTGCAAAATTTTTCACCATTTTGTAAAATAACCTCTGTATAGTTGTGTTTTTGGGGATCCTCAGGAATCAGGTAGATTGCTTTGTATAATACATTCCATTTTAGAGATTATTTCTTTTACTTTATCCTAAACATTATTTGATTAAGTCAAACAAAATTATTTTGTATTTACACGTTTTTTTTCTTAAAAACTGATTACAGTTAACACTTTCGAATTTTATATCTACTTATATAAAGCTAGACGGTAACACTGATTCATTGACATTAATTATTAGGCACTTCCCGTAATCGGACCCCCCTCAACCTTATACTTGAATTAAAGCTCTCGACGAGAAACTTTTGGAAAAATTGCTAGAAGTTAACATT
This sequence comes from Philaenus spumarius, assembly GCA_018207615.1. Lineage (NCBI taxonomy): Eukaryota > Metazoa > Arthropoda > Insecta > Hemiptera > Aphrophoridae > Philaenus > Philaenus spumarius. Next base: position 55,497 of record JAGFPH010000790.1, read on the forward strand.
TTTTAATTTTGGAAGCACCTTTTGGGCGGGAAAGATTTTTTCAATTTTAAAATGTTTTTCATTTTTTTACTTTGAGCGCGTTTAGTAAGAAAACGGTAAGAGATAGCAAAAAATGTTAAATACAAAAGTTGTAGAAAATTTTATTTCAGACTACCGATTTTTCATCAGATTTAAGATCCAATCATCCATTTAGCCACTATTCATCCGAGAAGGGAAGCTCCGCCCAACGTTCTTAAAGCTAGCCGGTTTCACTGTTTACTGACATTAATTATTAGGCACTTCCCGTAATCGGAACCCCCTCAACCTTATACTTGAATTAAAGCTCTCGACGAGAAACTTTTGGGTAAATTGCCAGAATTTAACATTTTTTAATTTTGAAAGCACCTTTTGGGCAGGAACGATTTTTTCGAATTTTTAAATTTCTTCATTTTTCCACTTTGAGCGCATTTAGCATGAAAGCGGTAAGAGATAGCAAAAAATGTTAAATACAAAAGTTGTAGAAAATTCAATTTCAAAGAAGAGATTTTTCGTCAGATTCAAGATCCAATCATCCATTTAGCCACTATTCATCCGAGAAGGGAGGCTCCGCCCAACGTCCTTAAAGCTAGACGATTTCACTGATTCACTGACATTAATTATTAGGCACTTCCCGTAATCGGAACCCCCTCAACCTTATACTTGAATTAAAGCTCTCGACGAGAAACTTTTGGGAAAATTGCCAGAAGTTAAAATTTTTTAATTTTGGAAGCACCTTTTGGGCGGGAAAGATTTTTTCAATTTTAAAATGTTTTTCATTTTTTTACTTTGAGCGCGTTTAGTAAGAAAACGGTAAGAGATAGCAAAAAATGTTAAATACAAAAGTTGTAGAAAATTTTATTTCAGACCAACGATTTTTCATCAGATTTAAGATCCAATCATCCATTTAGCCACTATTCATCCGAGAAGGGAAGCTCCGCCCAACGTTCTTAAAGCTAGCCGGTTTCACTGTTTACTGACATTAATTATTAGGCACTTCCCGTAATCGGACCCCCCTCAACCTTATACTTGAATTAAAGCTCTCGACGAGAAACTTTTGGGAAAATTGCCAGAATTTAACATTTTTAAATTTTGGAAACACCTTTTGGGCGGAAACGATTTTTTCGATCAACTATGTACAAACGATCCAAAGATTAACTAGATTCTTTAGCGAATTTTCCAACTGCGAGCGAAGCGAAGCAGCCATCTGAGGCCGAAGGCCGAGGCGGGGTTGGGACGCGAAGCGTCCAGGGGCAGAGCCCCTAGTTAATAATAAACTTATTAATATTTCTGAATACTAGCAATTAATTTCTTCTGAGAGAGGCATCTCATTCACTTGAAAATTGTTTGACCATTTATTATAAAAACGCTTATATCCTACAAATATTTGAGAAGTTTTGAACAGATTTTGAAGAAATTTAGCTCAAAACCTTTCAAGTTGTCATACCTAGATGTTAAAAACTGCATGAAAATGGTCTGAAGCTATAAACTAATAGACGAGCAGAGAGATGTATTTTATACAGTATAGACCTATTCTTTTGACAATGGAAAACCTATAAAGAGGACAACGAAATGTAAAAACAGCCAATAGTTATTAACTAAAGAACAAAAAATATTCAGTTCTACTGCAAAATAACAACTTTTGGTTTGTGTGCTCAGCTGTTATTGTGACAAATATTTTTACTAGAGATTGTTCCACATCAGCAAAGTAATTAATTGAATAAAAGACAATTTGTATATTTGCAATGTGTAATCATTGTTTTCTTTAAGGAGGTCTGAAAGCTCAGTTGGAAAGACTGGTTCAAAAGCTACGGTTCAGGGTTAAAATCTAGCTTCTAATAATGTTTATGTTAGCTTTATGCTTTCTAATTCAACCCTTCCTCCCACCTGTATTATTTTAACAGATTTGAAGTAAGGAGATTAAGAAAAAAACAAGTCAAACTTTACACTCTGGATGAGTGGATGTAGAAATTTAGGTAAAACTAATTTTATTTAAATGTGTGGTTTTTGTGACATCAAATATCCTACTATTATTATGGAGTACTTATAAAATGGAGATAATCATTTAACATTATCGTATTAAATTTTATTTAATAGGTAGGTCTTTAAATCTCTAATGAAATGATTATGATTTTATTAAACATTTCAAAAGAAAATAACATTAAAAATAATAATTAATTCGTTATCACTTACAAGCTCTGATCTAAAACAAGACTTTTTAAACATTTACCAAATTTTTCCTTAAAATTTTTAATGTTTTAAGAAGTTCATTCAGTTACAGCACGGGGATTTTTAAATTCACAAATTGTAAAAAGTTTAGTTATTAATATTGTCTTTTTACAAAAAATACTGTTTATACATAATAACAAATACAACACTAATAACCTTTATTAGTCTAGATTTTTCCCCATCATGTTGTACTAACGCAAAAAACAAATAAATTGTTTACATTTTATGTATGGTACACACAATAACTAATCTTAAAACAATATAATGTATATGAACGAAGATCAACACTAGATTTTCTAAATTTTCCATTAGATCGTACATTTTGGACTCGTTTTCTAATATGATAAATATTCAAATAAAATATAAAATATGTGAATTTTCTATATGAATATTCAAATTCGGAGAACTTGATTTATAATTCAAAAGTAAGGATGAAACACCTTAGTTCAGCCAAAATCTTATTTAAGTTATGAAATTGGGATGCTGGTATTGTAGTTGAGAGGTTAGAGTGCCTAATTCCGAAGCTTAAGGTCTCTGGTTCAAATCCGGGTGAAGATCATGGATGATTGTGTAGTTGCGATATCAAAATTTTGATTTCATGGGATGATAGTCATCCATACTTTTTGTCTTAAAGCGAACAACAAATTTAAGTTCTACTGCAATTGAATTTACCGTTCTTAAAGCTAATAAATCAATATCATTGTATAGTTACAAGATAATCATTATTTCGATTTGAGTAAAACTTTCACACAGTCAAGGAGTACTTCAACTTAATGGTGTATAAAAATATATTAATAAAGTAGTTGGTAAAAGAACTATTAAATTGGAAAAGTTCAACTCAGCCATTATAATATTCCATTTGTATCTTTAATTATTATACAATTTCGGCTTATAGTTGTTTTCTATTTTAAGAATATTTTATTAAGATATGTGAAAAATATGTCTCAATTTCCAATATGTTATACCGATAATTTTTTTTTCTGATTGCAGGACATGGAGCTTATCGAAGTGCTTTGGAAGCAGGATGTGGATATGGGGTTTACCATGTCTTCATTCCAGGACCTGCCCAAGGTGGAGGAGGTCAATACCAAACCTATTTTGGATCCGGACCCAAAACCTGGATCTTCAGTTACAGAGTTACTCGATGAAAAGGTATGTACATAGTACCTAGTATCTGTTGTAAATGATAACATCTGTATTCAATTAGTCGATGTGATGCTAAAGGTAGGAAACGAGATCTCATTTCATAAAAATACCTCATAATAAAATAAACATTTAGACTTTCTGATTCATAAATATGAAGCCCCATTTAGATATTATCTCACAGTATTAACATTGAAAAAAGTTTAAAAAAATATATCCATTGTGTTTAATTACATGTTGTCAACACAGAAAAGGTGAGTATCAGAGATGGACATATCTCAGAAAGTTACTGTCAACATCAATTAAGAGCAGAACTGAGAGCAGAGCGAGCGGCTTTAGCTGCAAGTCATGCTCTGATGTTTATCTTGCTCTGCGATGCTTTGTTCGGGTTTGATCCTCATCCCAGGCGAAGTTTTGTTAACACCAACCCAGCCCTGACGGGTCAAACCAGGTTATAATAGTGATAATCCATCACGCCTTCTAGTGACAACCAATATAATATTATTTATACCAGAAATAAAATATTATCTATTAATAACATTAGTTTTCTTATCGATTTTAAAATAAACTTAATTCTATTTAGCCTCACTCGGAGCTATATTTACAAATTTTAGGTACCCATGCTACAATTTGTAAAGACACGCTCACAGAAAAGACAAATATGAAAAGAAGTAAAAACTTATACTATTGAGAAAAACATGAAATTTTTTAAAATAATTAAATAAAAATGGTAAAAACCTTGCACAAGTAGCAAAAGAATTGTAGTAATTAAATGAATAAACATTTTATGAAAATGTAGCTATGCAATTGCTATGAAGTTAACAAATATTCTTGTAAGCAAAAAATTTAACAAGCCCATTTTTTCCAAATGGGCAGCCTTTTTATAATTGATGAACAGTTTTCCTAGGTCGCTCTAACTTTTTTGTCTCATGATACTCCGTAGTATTAACAACCGCAGATAACTATTTGGAATGAAGCATAATTGTTCTGCAAAAGCTTACTGGAAAAGTAAACAATGCACTTTCTGGAACTAATATTTTTTTTCGCCAAATATAAGAACGTTTTGTACGTCCATGTTAAATTCTATCTAAACGGTTCTCACTTACAAAATGCTAATTCTGTTTATTTAATTTCATCATTTTGAATGAATAGGTTTTTCCTATTTCTAATTCTTATTAGGTATAAACACTGTTAACCCCTTTGGTTTTGTAGGTCTGGCCCTAGCTTTGCTGAATAGAGAGAAAGCATAATAACCTCGAATCATTTGAAATATGTGAAATGTATATTAGTATGAATATTTTAGAAATATATACTTAGAATTCGGATTGACGGAAAAGAAATGCCCATATGAAATGGCCGATGTGAAATCTGTTTCTTAATATAAAAAGGACTACCATATGTATATATCTATGTTGCTTTAACCATAGTTCACTTTTATATCAGAATAATGTAGGCCTATTTGTGTGAAATTTAACTCAAAAACCGCATGAATTTAAAATATAATGAAAATTGCAAAATTATCAAACTACAGTGGAGAAAGTTATGTAATTTTCAAAACCATCTAGGTAATCTCTACAATAACCAGCACAACTTGAATGAAATAATTAATAATAATATTAAATAATATAATATTAAATTTATAATATTAAATTAAAATAATAATATTAAATTTATAATATTAAATTTGTAAAATAAATGTAATTTAAATATTTGTAAAACATTTATGTATTTATTCATGTAAAATGATATTATATTTGGATTTTTACAAACAATAAACAAGTTAACTATCAACTCTAAAAAGATTATTCCATTTGAAATAATAAAAAGTTAATTTTACTGAGGATTAGGTTAGGGTAGGACCGACACAGAAGTTTATTAGTCTACTCAGTTTAGTTAAGGAATAATAATTTGTATATCCTTTCTATATTTAACATGGTGTTACCAGGTATAGTATAGTGTTTGCACTTTAGCTCTGGACATAGAAAAAGGAGGCAATAAGTTGATTAGGTGTGGGAACCCAGCATTACATGCAACATTGTAGGGTAGACATTCCAGACAAGCTATGGACCATTGCTGTCAGTCACTTCTAACCTAACCTATATGCTTTTGTTAAACAATGCTTATTTCATCTGCTCATTGTACATTTAACTAATAATAGTTGTTGGTATATATTTTTTTTACATTTTTTTGTATTATGATTAAACACAGTTTCTTTGCTATATACATGTGTAATATTTACATTTTATTTAAAATTTTAAGTCATAAAGTCAAGTGACAGGAAAACACAAAACTTAAATTAAAAAAACTACTTAAAACTTGACTACTTATATTGTAGATTAACATATAATTCAAATTTGTTGTTTCTTCTAACATTCCTTTAAGTGTATTTATTTTATGATTTTTAATTTGACACAATTAACTCCACACAATTGGAATAAAGTTTAAATAATTTTGCTGTATTTGTAGGTGTTTTATAATGTAAAAAGATTAGTTTGAAGCAGCTTTGGTATATCAAAATAATGTACTTTTTAGGAAGTCACTTGAAATCAGAAATTTACACTATAGTAGAATGAAAATGTAATTGTTTTCAAAAAACCTAGTAGATTAGTAGTATTTTTTTTAAACATGGAAATAATGCCTATTAATATTTGTGTTTTATCTATTTTTTCCTTTTTTTTATCGAAAAACCTGGGTGGTTATCATTGCCTGAGTGTTCTTATCTAAACCAAAATTTGAAAAAAGAGGACACTTATAAGGAATCAATCAACTCTCTACTTGTCTGTCTGTCGAATTTTCTAAAAGAGCACAAAGAAAAATATAAAGTTACAATTAATTGAATTTTAAAGGTAATTTTTTAGACTAAACTAAAAGATCGAACTTTTTTTAGTCAGGTTATCAAATGAAATGAGAAATAAAAATGTATTTAACTTATTTTTTTTAAACAGAATTTGTTGCGAAAATTTTTTAAACTATGCAACCGATGTATTTTGTAAAATAGCAATAAAAAGTATTTTTATATTGCAAGTGAAAGTATATTAACAAAACCGAGAATAGGATAACATAATTTTCCATGAATAAAAAATAACTATTGAAAGATTTTTGTTGTTGCAATTTTTAACTTATGAATTGAAAAAAGAAACAAAAATATACTTTAGTGTTAATAAAAAAATTAATATTGTTCCAGGTATTTTTATAATATGTGAAATTGTTCTAGTTGGATGACTTGGACCCGTGGGAGGGCCTCTCTTATACTGTGGATATGGAAACTGGTAAGTAAACAAAGTAAAATAGAGTTTGTAAACTGTGCAAATATATTTTTTCTATTTATATTAAACAATTTAGTCATCAAATCCTAAAACCAAATAACTAAAATTTCTCTCTTCGTATTTTAATTAAGATTTCTAATCTTAAAAAAACGATTTGGTAGAATACAAATATTCATGCTGGTGACAAATGTTTGGCTTTCTATGTTAACAAACTAACCTAGCTCTTTACACATAGTTTAAAATAAATTTGGTAATAACACAATTTTAGTTTTTAATCAAACAAATTTATCTTCAGAATAGTTAATCAATAGCAATCAGATATGCTTATGCATAACCGTTGATATCATTTAACACCAGCTAATCCTATTGAAGATTTCTTCAAATTAATGTAAAGGTGACACATGTTACGGTCATTGCTAGTGGTAAGAGACATGGAGATACATTTTGGGCCAGGAAGTAGTAAGGCCCCCTTTTACCCCATATTTTGTTTGCTTCAATTGAATTGTAAAATGAAACTTTGGGTACAGAGATTGCCTAGATGGTTGTGCAATTTTTAGTATAAAAAAAAACTAAAAATTTTAGTATAATTTTATATTTGTAGTTTTAATATTAAATTTATAGTTACATATAAATTACTGACTGTTACTTGGAGACATTTTTATTTTAATGCTGTCGATTTTTATATTCAGGGTCTTAGAAAATTATCAGGTATTCTGAAAAGAACGATCCTCATTTCTTAGGAAGTCATTCTTTAATTTTATGATCTGACACATGGAGAAAATTAGCATGAATTATTTTTAAAATGTTTGGATATATTTTAAGGTTTTACAGGATTTTCAGTTGCTGGTGTTAAGTCACATTAACAGTTAAATTTGTCATATAGTCCTATCCATGGATCCAAGTAATTTGGAAAAGTATATATATTTTTGCATGTCATGCGTTGTCTTGATCATTGTCTGTCCTTAAGTATTTAGAAATGGCACAATATTAGAGCCCTTAATCTTCATATTAAGCTTAATGCACAATATGAAATTAAAACTTGATTTCAGTTGTTGGACGCTTAAATTAATTGTTGATGTGTTTAAAACATACACATTTCATACTAGATCTTATTTAAAACATGTTATACAATCTTTGAAAATTTAATATATTTTAGAAATACAATTCACTAAATTACTTCAAAGTAATCAAACTTTTAAATCCATGTATAGTGGCACGCATCTCAATATTTTAAGATAAAAATTATTGTAATTTTCCTAACTGAAGGATACCCTTAACAAGCAAATACGATTGGCTCCACATTGCATTTTCATAAGGTGCCATAACATGGGTTATCCCAGAAGAGAAAATCTACCCCAAAAATTTAAATAGATTATTATAAAAATGTAAAACAATAAATCAATTTATTCAGTACGGATTAATGGAAGTTACAAAGGGGGCAAAATTATGGACTAGTATAAATAGTAGCAGAAATAGAAAGTCATGTAGACACTATTGAATATTTCTTTTATTACAACTAAGTAATTTACATTTTGCACACTTGCTATAAAAATGTCTTTAAAACATGTGTTCTTAACTAGTACCAGTAGTTAAATTTGTAGTAGGTTTAAAGGAATCTAAAAATTATTGTACAAGAAGATATTGTGTTGATACCTTCCTGCATTCTTTATTTACTTTTCAGTTTCAAATGTTTATGGTATACATATTATTAGCTTGTTATTTAAGATTAGCCAAGCTACTTTTCCTTTACAAATTAAAATTGGTTAATTTTTAAACCTACTTTTGCAGCACAAAAACACTTTAATGTACTCATTATTTCTTTAATATGTTTCAAAACAAATATTTTACAACATACTAAACTTTGTGAAATTTCTAGTCTGTTTTCAAAAGATGAGGATAGTGTTATCTTATATATTGTTTTCCTTTTAATAACTTTTTGTAATAATTAGTACAGTAAGAGCTATGAATGCATATGTCCTTTTCTAGTGCCGTTAAGAATAAATGTTCTTAAAAATCTAATCCTTTTAGTACCTAAAATATAAATTTGTTATAAAACAATACGACTAAATCAATCGAAAAATTATCTATGGATATAGTTGCCTTATGTTTTATTTAAAATAACGATAAACAACACAACATGTGTTTATCAATCATATCGGAAAAAGGAGAGGTTATTATATATGTATTAATAATGTTCAGAATTATATTTATAAGGGTAAGAATTAAAAGGTTACGCATCATAACTGTAATTAGTATGATCTGTAAGAAGAGTGAGCTAGCCCAGAGATTGAGTTTTAACTATTGTCGAAGCACAGTCGTGACGCTCATTGTTCACTCTGTCAGACATCATTATTCATAAAGAGTACGGTGCACAACCATTCCATATTTTTCTGACGACCGCCATTGTGCTGTGATTATGAGCCAGTCCCTTCGCATCTACCATTAATCTTTTTTCCTTCTGGTTGGAACACGCCAACTGAACTAGGGGAGTAAAGCGCTTCCATTTTGTTTTCTTGTTGAGGGTTGATGCGATAGTCGAGATTACATGCATGTGCTCAATAAAAGGAAACTACGTTTGTAGAGGATACAATTGAAACAGTTATAATAATACAGCATGAAATGTGCCTATCAAATTAATTTTACAGTTCTTCAAGTTCAAGTTTTAGCACATGTCATTACATTTTCATTTAACCTTTGTGAACGAGTTTAATTCAGTTATCAAAATATTGTTTAGATCACATATTATCCCTAAAATTTAGAAACGATATTTACATCCTTAAATATTTTGTAATTGCTTGTTTATTATATTCCTGCATAGGTTTCCAAAGAGTGTATTTTTCAAAATATTATATGAATTCATTAAAAAAAGTCATATCATAGAGAATGTTATTCAAACTGCCAAGTTGCCTTTTTAAGTTTTAGATGTGCATTTTCTGTATTACTTGATTAAATAAAATATTAAATAAACTATTTGAAATAATTCACATTTTAAACTTGAAGTGAACTAGTTAAAGTAAAAATCATTCGTTTTCCATAATTCAATTGATAATTCATAAAACAACCATATTAATTTGTATTTTCTCTATCTGTACTTTGTGTTTTTGCAAAGTCTGACAGAATGGTCTTATGGATGTAAAACCATGCATATGAAGTGGATAACTTAGTAACTGTTTAAGAAGAATGTGTATACATTATTACTTTAAATAAAATCTGAAGTTTTGTTTCTATTTGAAATTTATATTAGTGTGTGTATGACTGATGTTTTATGCTAAAATAGTAACAAAGTCGATAGTTCATGTTCTGTACTGTCAAGCCGTACTGGATAATTTCAAACTATAATACTTACAGAGCACAAAAAAATTATTTAATATGAGCAGACATTTTTCCTGAACAATAGGTTAAAGCGACATGTTATGAAAGCTGACGTTGAACGTAGTAGGAAAGGTTTTGTCTAGTTTTTTGATGTGGAGTATAGATGCAACAAAAGCTGCAGTCTGGGAACACTCCATCGAGTGTCAGTGACTATGCCAACCAATCAGGATGTGTATTGTTGTCGTTCTCAACAGTTCTAGGACGTGGCGAATGAAATATGAAACTGTTGCACAAACTTTATCTAGAAACTTTGTTTGTTTCCTCTTCTTGAATTTCTCGCTCCTCAGCTGGTAATCCCATTGGGACATAACCCCGCTCAAATTGACTAATGATTCAGCTTGTCATACCTTTATGATTGATTTTCCCCCCCACCTATGCTCGCCCTTTCCTTTTTAATTTAAAGGATGGTTCTGTATATAGATTTCAGCTGATACAATATTTATCTTGAAAATATGCCGATCATCATCATTTGCATTATTACTTATTTTTAGAGGCAGTATCAGTGGGAAATTATTAATGAGTGGATCATAGGATGTTTAAGTTTTATCGTAGATCATGGTTAAGCTGTGGGTAACCTTCAAAAATCGACATGCGAAATGATATCGCCCTCGAGGCAAGAGGTTTATAAATAAACGAGGTTAAATCATATTCTATGTTTATCAATGTAAATACAACTAAATATAGTGTGTAGAAAAGTTTTGTATAATTTCTTAAAAAACAAAATAGTAATTTTATCAGTAGTCCATAAACAAACATTTTTTAGTATTGACAATAATAACTTGTACATTTTGAAAATATTATTTACAAATTTTTAGATGATTAATCCGTGTAATTCTTACGTAACCAAAATTTATGCTCCTGAGTGATATAATGATCTTTTTATTAATAAAAGTAAGCTCATCATACATTTTTGTTATACATTTTCAAGGCAATTCTAACATTGTACCTAAAATGGATCTATTCTTTAAATTTTGAATTGAATTCTATATAATCTATATCATTTTTGTTTTATTTCTACATTGCATTATGAGGTTAAGTGTAATAATTGATTAAATATACAATCGTTCATATTTGTTAACATACTACTTAAAAATAAAAGTAATTTATTACAATTGTAACTACATTCTAGATAGGAAGTTAAATTGTAGACGATGAATCGACAAGGTTGGGTTTGGAGTGGTTGACCTAGTGTGTAAAAAACTCTAAATCACCATGACGAGCAGACAATCACCACATCCAATCTAATCCATGTTCAGTTGTGTTATGTTTCAGTACTGGTCTATTCTAATATTATCAATGCAATTCTTATCATAAATTGGGATGATTACTATTTATAGTTTCTAGGATTAAACATTTGTCTATATTTTAAAATTAAATATTAATTAATGCAATACATTTTACTAATAATTTATGGTTAATTTAAGATGTCCATTTTTGTGGTATTAGTAATATAACTCATAATTTATTTCATATTAAAATTACTCAAAAAGAATCTCTATTTTTCTTGCAGAAGCAAAATAATTTTTGAAAAACCCTTACAAGTAACTTAAGAGGAAGTGCCATTATTCATCTTAAAAGTTTCACTTTAAATAACATAGTTTTAAGGAGAAATTAATCCAAGTGGTTGCCTTTGGTTACTCAATGGGAAACAAAGATTGTTTGACAAAAATAACAAACATTTTTTCAAAAGGGAAATGTTTGGGGTGCCAATAAATTATTTAATTGTAATACTTGAATGCTGTGAGATAAAAACGTATTCTATTAATTGTGCATGGACCGAATAGGATGCAGGAGGGGCAAAACCTTGTGGAAGCAAAGTTTATTTTGGTAAATATTGGATAACCAATTTACTTTCTGATTTGATAACTACTTTCCTTTGTTAATTATTCAACTAATTCAAAACATGTTATTTAGACGATAGATATACACAATGTAGGATAGTTGTAGATGTTTTGTTAATTACACTTTTTTATCTAGAGAATAAAAAATGCGCAAACTCCAATATTTCTCTAGCAAATTTTAGTTTCTAATGTTATGTAAGACAAATTTATTTATGAACATTTTACAAAATTGTAAGATTTCATAGAAAATTTTATTTTAAGTACACAGAACAGTAAATAAAGTTTTAATATCTCTTACCTTCACAAATAGTCATTTTCTGTTCTAACTCTGCAGCAAGTTAAATTTTCATACTTCTATTCTTATGAGAATATTAAAAAAGAAGATAAAAGCTCAGAAAATATTCCGATGATAATTAGAGTTTTTTTTTCTGAAATCAGGATTTTGGGGAATCCTAGTACAAATTAAGCTATAAAGACAACTTTCCTCCACAGTGAGTCTGCAGGAATGAGGGAAATCAAAGACAAGGGGTGGTTTCATATTGTTCGTTGAGGAATGTCTCGACCTTGATTGTGTTCTTAGACACGTCCATTGTCTTGCCTGATGAAATACGGAACCGTTAGTTTGTTCTGTTACAGCTCTAGCGGCAAAGTGTCATTGTTGAATCTAACCGAGTTGGTTCAATCACCTCGAAATCGCAACATCCAATATTCCATGGACCGGAACAATTTAGCCAACCAAACCTAGCCTGTCATCTTATAATCTTAAAACCTGTTAACGGAACATGATTTTAAGTGAAAAGAACGGCTTCAGAGACCAGGTTTAACACATTCATTGATTTTAGAAAGTGTTGAAAGAATAATTTCTCAATTCAAAAATATTTTGGTTTGTTTAATAATTTTGCAAACCGTATTCCTAATTAATTATATTATTTCTAATACTAAAAAATTGAAAACAAAGTATATTCTTTGTTGGTATTCCTTCCAACATTTAGGAATATTCTTAGTTATAAACTTTGCTATATAGCTTTTAATGACGTTAACACATCTCATCATAGAATTTTGGTGATGCTTAAACTTCAATTCATGTTATGAATTTAAATTAAGAAAATTATGTATTAACTGTAGTGTTTGGATACAATGGAATTGACGGAATTAATCTTATTTATCTATCATGGAGTAATAAAGTGTTTAAGTTTGATTTAGAATATTTAAAGTTCACTATTAATATAACTCACTAGTTTACTAATCGTGGATTAAACAACTACAAACGTTCTTAAGTTTTATTTAGAATACTAATTTAAAGTGTACAAAAGAATACTTAAATCTTAGATTAAACAATTATATAACAAAATTTTTAAGTTTGATTTAGAATATTTAAAATACACACAAATAATATAACTCACTAGTTTACTAAATTTTACATACTTAAGTAGCGTAACAGTATATGTTATAAACTTTAAATGATTTAACAAAAATAAACTGACAACTTTGTTAATCTTACATTTTTACATACTCAACCTTAATTTGTAAATTTAATTAGTTTTAAGATCAGATTTAATCCATAAAGTAACACTTTTTTTCTAGTTTGTATTGTATTTTTTTTATAACATTATACCATCTTTAAGTCTGTTCTCATTATTCAAAATTAATAATAAATCCAAATATAATAGTAATACATAAGACAATAACTAAAAACCAATACATGTTCATGATATTTATAAACTTCATATCCCTTGTTTGCCTCTAAACAGCCAGAGCTTCAATATATTTAATGAAAAAAGAGAAATAGCTTTTATAATTAATAAAAGCAATAAAATAAAATCATCGGGAAACAAAAAGGGCAGAAAAGACATCTTCGTTTAAATTGTTTGTCAATATAATTAATTACAAATGCAGTACTCTAGTTTAATACCATTAATTTGTTTACGAAATTGAACTATTGTGTTCAAATTAACTATAGTTCATACTAATTTGGCTGCCTTTATTTTAAGTTTTGTAAGAAATTTGAACTAATGAATTACTTGTAATATATATAACTCATTTAATTTTAGCAACAAGCTTATATAATTCTTCCTTAATTCATTTATATTTTGTATTTGTATAATTAATAATATTGATAATTACAAGTTAGTTTGTGTGAACTACAATTTTTATTAATATTTATATATATGTCAAAATAAAATGTTATATTAATGGTAAGAACTGTTCAGTGTGTGAGAAAAGAGACTTTATTTGCATAAGAACTTTGAATAAGAAAATTATTTAAATAGTTATATTTGAGTCATGTATTTGTAAAGTACTATGCACATTTTCATATTTGTTTAATTATTATGATATTGAATCATTTTAAACGGTAACAAAATACATTGCAAAGAATTACAAAAATTAAACAAAGTATTCTAAAATTTTTATTAAGTATTTTATGTTTACTAAAATGTTTGGTCCTAAGAAACAATACTGTTTATAAAACAGCTGCAAATAAAGTAAGACCAGAATAAGAATTGTCTTTTTATTATGTTATTAATATATAATGGAAGTGCAGAAAGTGTGTATAATGTATAATACCTAGGAAACAGCTGCTTCCTGAGGAAGGCTCATTACTTTTTCTTCCATCTGGAAAGAACTTAACTAATGGTTTATTTTTTTTAATAATTGATAGTGATTGGTTCTTAGTGGAAACAAAGAAACCAATAAGAAGAGTTTGGTGGATGCTATGCTCAGCTGGTGGTCAATTTCTATTTCCCTCTAAAAGATAATGGATTCCATTCTGAGTGCGTCCCTACGTTATATGATTAGGAAATTGGCCACCATTTATAATTCTCCAAGACCGGCTGTCAGGGGCGGAAAACAACAACCTCGGGGTAGGGGGCGGTATTGCCGCTCTGAATTTGACTGAGCGAGAAAGAGAGGTTCGGCAACAATGTAAGTATGTGGAAGGGAGTTGAGGGAATCATGGGAAATTAAGCGTTTGGATCTCTGTTCCCAATTGTATTTTTTTCCCAGCAGTCCGATTACAAAGCGGAGCCATCGTGGCAAGAGATGCGGCAGCCATGTTGGATCATAGTGCTACGAGCAGTCGGGAAGTGAAGGTGTCCGCGTGTTGTTGACGGCTTATTCAGTGCCTAAAATAATATTAATGGATTCTATGTTATTTTAAAAACCGTTGAAAAGTGTGTTTCTATCATCAGGGTCTAAAAGTTTCTTTTGGAAGTGGTAGTGTTTTCCATAACAGTAGCACATGTGGTTGAAGTGAAAAGATTTGTTCAAGTGAGTGCAGGAAGATTGTCCGTCTCAAGAGGACCTCTTTGTTCTCAACAAAGTCAAATATTAAGGTATGTGAATGTTTTTAACTTTTCTAGGGTTAAGGGGCGGAGAGAAATACATAACAGATGAAAGATGAAGACCAGGTATGACAATGCACTTTAAGCTGGGAAAGATGTTATTGTTTGGAATTAGTTGGATGTTGGGGAAAGGTCATGGGGATGGTCTAATGGACTTTCACAGGTAGAAATAACCCTAACATAATATATAACTTGTCATAAAAGTGTTTTAATTTTATATTTCAAAATATGATTAAATATATATTATTATACACGTGTAAAATGTTTTTATTAAATAGGTACTTAAATGCATATAAATTACTCATGTATAAAACAATATTTGATTTTTACTACTGATGTACCGAATAATATTGTAGAGATAATATTTGTTCAATTGTAGATAACTTTTATATTTGTGTTCAAAAAATAATATTTGAAATCCCCAATATTACCTGTATTTAATTATTACTAGAATAAGCTTATCACTGTTTGATGCTAATTTAATTCAAGCTAATTAAGTTATGTTTTCAAATTTTCTTTTATGTTGCACTTTATTTTCTTATACAGTTATTAATGATTGCAATTATAGATTGAAATTAAACATTACTTTAGACATGTATGTTTAATTGTTTTTTTTTAAAACATTGTTTTTCCCTATTAAAAATGAGCTTGGTTTAATTCGCTGTAGTATGAATTCTTAATTTTTGTTTCTAAATATTACAAATTATTAAGATATTTTAATTCTACTTTGATTGTAAATTTAATCAGATTATTTAAATAAATTATATTCCTTGATCACTAATAATAAAGAACTAAAACCAATTACTCAAATTTTAATTTTTCTAATAGTGATGTTTAATAAATCCTAATTACTTGTAAGTAATCACATTTTACACTCTTCTATTTTTAGATTTATGAATCAGTTAACAGCCAAGTTCTTTTCAGTTTATCTTAATTGTATGGTGATTAAAAGTGTAAATAATCAGAGTTGTTTTTTATTAACACTATTCAAGTTTTATAAATAGGCTATTCTTTATTTGACAAAAACAAATGTAAACAATGTAAGGTTCAAGGAAAAATGTACAAATAAAAAATTAGATTTAGTTTAAAATTAACAACATTATTAGATGTAACACATGAGTTATTAAATTAAGTAACCTTCATAGTCTTTATGAAAATTAATGTCAAGTTAATATTTATAATTAATTTGAATTTTGTGGCTGTATTTTATTGTATTATATTTTTGAAGTGATGGTATGAGTATTTTACTGTATTCAAAAAAATTAATTTTGATATAAGAATTCTTACTTTCTTTAAGCCTTTCTTTAACGATAGTTGTAAAAAAGCTACCTTTATTAATGTTTGTGAATTTAATTTCAATTTAGTTTTTAAAATAATGTTTTAATAGGTTAGATATTAAATTATGTTTACACATTTAACCAAACACAAAACACTGTATTGATTGTATGATATTGGTGCGTGCCATTCTGGAGTTTGCGACTCAGGACATAGTCTTGTAACATATTTTCAAATTTTATGAAAATTACTTGCATAGTTAAAAACTACAAATTTTATATATTAGCAAGTTTAATTTATTAAAGTCTTATTTATTTTGTTAAGTTTTTTGAATATCTGACAATTTATGACTTTATCATCATATTAAATTATTCAATTCACTAAAGACATTATTGAGAATGTCAATAGGTTATTATGTTGCTGGGGGGGTTATATAAAAAGTTGTAATTTTTATTTTTGTCATTGGCTTAAGAAGTTTGTTTGGAGGTGTTGAAGGAGTTGTTTGGGTAGGGTGTATGCTAATTTGCTTTTATTTTAACTATGAACTAACCCTTAACTGTAATGGAATTTACAAAGTAAAAAGCAGTAATTGTAATAAATCTTTTATAAGCTTTGCTAAAGCACCTTGGTTAAGTAGGCCTACCTAAAAGCAAATATTAATCTTTGTATTTAGAAATCAAATTTAGCCAACTTGGATTGCAACAAAATCACTACCTCGAATGTATTGCTAGTACAGAAATGCAAAAATAATAATAAAAAAAAATACCTAAAAGGTTTTAACCTAACCTATTTAGTCGCAGTATGTTAACCTGTATTCAACATTTAATAGTAGAATGTAAAACAACGTCGTCGTTGTCTGCAAAAATATTATGCTAGAGTCGAATAGTAAAGTTATGCCAAAAAAGTAAGTCAGTAATAAAATAAATCAGTTAAGGATTTGAAAAATAAAAACTACATAATTATTTTCAAGTTTCCAGAAAAAAAGGATGTAGTTATTATACAGTTTTCAGTATAGAGTTAAAACAGTTAGATTGAACAAATTAACTTTATGCTATAGTATTGACTGAAGTTACTACAGATACATAGTTAATGATAGTCATTTGATTAGATCACCATATTTGCTAAGTTTTTAAGATGATCTTGAAAGTCTTTCCTTTTACAATGCTCAACAGTTTATACCAGATATGATTTCCTCATTGTGGTTTTAATGATTCACGATGAATAGAGCAAATTTCTAAGAAAGTACTGTAATAATTCACACTGCTTTGAAATGAGTTGGAAAATATGATAAATCTGAAACAAATTAAACATTTCAAATATAAAACATCTTACAAATAACATTATTCCCAAGGAATGGTTCTAGTAGTAAAGGAAATCTGAAGTCAAAATAGTCTTTAAATTTGGGCGATAAACTATCTGAGTAAATCATTTTTAAACTTCATTACATTGTTTTGTTTTTGCCGGTAATTTTTCTTCCCAGTTTTTGTTTTTAGTCATGTATTGATGTTTAAAATTCTTTCTTTAAACTTGTCTTATTAATCTCTGTTGGTTAGCCTTATTCTCTTTGGCACCAAATTGGGTAATAATAATCACTAAAGGTCTTGTGATAGTTTAAATGTTTAATTGTTGAAATTTTGTATGTTAAGCTTTATGTTGCCAATACAAAATTATATAATTAAATGTTTGTACCACAATTATTAATTATTTTCATTGATTATTTATGCTGCAAGAATAAGTGTTGAAATCTTAACCTGTTTCTGATGAGTAAAAAATGTATTTCCTTTTTGTAGAGCCATAATAAATTATCTTGTGGGCTTCGGTTAGAGAAATGTATCTTATGTTTTGTTCAAATCGTTTTAATACCTTAAAGAATGTAGACAGTGTTAGTTTATAACCTGTGGTGAAACTAGTGTTTATAATGTACTTAAATAATATTACAGCTTAATTAATTGGTTTATAGAAAATCATTTGTTTAATTTTATAAGATAACCATTTTAATACGATGAAGCTCCTTAAGAGTTTCATAAGTCTTATGGATTACATATGAATATTATCTTAGGATTGCATGGCTTGAATATTTCATTTCAACCCAGTTAGGTTCGTGTACTTTATAAAAAAAGAGTAAATTAATTCTACCGTACTTAGTAGAATTAATTATATATATTTTTTGTAATAAAGTACTTTAACCTAACTGGATTGAAATTAAATTTTTCACCTACTCCTGTCTGGTTTAGATCTTAGAGTTGTATAGGTCTTAAAAATTTCAAAATCGGTGATTTTAAGTTAGTTAGGTAAATTTCATTGTATAACTTTCTGGTATATTTACTTAAAAATCTATAAAACATACGGAATATAACACATTTTAAGTTGATACTTTTAATGGAAATTATTTTAGTCGTGGAAATATACTAAACAATCTAATTATAGTTGCAGATTTTAATTTCAGTACATCTGAAGCAACTGTGAAATCCTGTCCAACATTCACTTGGCCGGGTTTTATCGCTTTAATTTTGCTCTAAGTACAATAATAATTTTTTATTTTTATCTAGTTTCTAAAAATAAAATTCTACACTTTTCAATTTAAAATTTTATTTTTGTTATGGATAATGAGCACCTTAGTAATTTTTTATCTGAAATTTAAAATTTTCGGTATGGAATAATATCAAACCGATTGTATTTCTAATCGTAAATTGAATATACATTGAAGAAACAAATAATGATTTATCTACTTAAGGAAAAAACTGAGAATATTTGGTGAAATTATTATTGTTTAGTTGTATTAATAAATAATACAGCCAATAAAATTGTTCTGTTCACTACATACATTATAAAAGAAAGTCACAATGTTAATCTCTTCTGCTTGTTGATATTTTGTTTATTTGTTGCACTTGTTTTAAACTGTTGAAAATCATGCAAATAATCACAAAACATACAAATATTTTCAAAAAGTATCAAAATTGTCAGGCAATTCAAGACATATTTGTAGAGTGTTATTTTTATAATTGCAAATAATATATTAAATATATAACTTTTTATAGTGTACTTAAAGAATAAAGTAAATCATCAAACTTTATAAGGTCAAATACATTTGTGGTTACAAAGTATATATTTTTGTTCCTGGCAAAAAATACATATAAGTTTTAAGTGAAAAAATGCAGATACAAAATAGGCAAAACCTGATTTAAGTTAAGTACCCAATTAATTGAAAATTACTATAGGAGACATCTGCAAGATTTGCAGGCAAACTCCTTCTTACTTTTACACACATATTCCTTACATATTTAATTATTTTTAAATTCCTTTTTAATAAAAGTCTAAGATTAATCATAATCTAAGCTTAGATGGTAAAAATAATATTAAATGTCTAAATAAAAATATTAAGTTTATGATATAATAACAGGAGCCATAATACTGATTAAAAAGAATCTGGCATAACTTAGGCCTAATTCATAAACCTAACCTAAAACCTAAAAGTTAGATAAAATACAAATACTTGTTTGAACCTATGAAAATCACTGATAAGGTAAATGTTAGAGTAATCAGCTGAGGTATGGCTTATGTAGAAGTCCTTTTTTAAGTATAAATATTATATAACTTATGTCATACAAGTACAGTAGATCTCTAGATTTAGCTATCTTTTCAAATACATTGGTATTATGAAAGACTCCCTTTAAAAATCTTTAAGAAAGGTTTTCCTACAAAATTCTAATTTTTTGTTTATAATCCTCTCAATCATCAAGACCTTTACTTTAAGGGTCAGACTTATAGATATCCATATGTACACGTTAGAAAAAAAGTTGTTGATTAATATCCTATAGATGTTTATTACCCTTACAATTAGATTTGGTAATAAGATTTGCTAATACTGTGTGGGAGGGTAAGTGTGTCATGGATCTTATTTCCATTTGTCACTTTTATTTAAAGAAAGAGTATACTAAAAAAAGGTTAATTACCTTAGTTTTTCCTGTCAGACAATCCAAAAATTTGTCTTATTGGATAACTACAGTTTCAACAGTTTACCATCATCGTCGGATCCTTGGCATCATAAAGTTTTTTGTATCAGCTATTCTGAAGTGTTATGTGAGTCACTGACCTAATTAATTGTTACACTAAAAATGAGTTAAATCATTTATGATATTGTTACAAGTCAACGATTAGACAAATTACATTGGTATTGGCGCACAAGAACATGAAGTATGCCGGCCGGTTGCTGATAACTCTGGATATGTATTCTCATTAGCTACCATACTCAAAAAACCAAAATTATTATTTAACAAAAATATTTAATTGAATTTCGCACACACAAATGTCAAAAATAATAAATAAAGGAATCAAAAAGCAAGATCTGAACTCCGAAAATATTTGATTGTTTCAGTTGGTGATCAGTACATGGTGGAGTATCATTATGAATTAAGACTTTCATGGTTTTACGAACTAATCATTAATTTGAACAGACTAAAAATTAATAAAACTATAATAATGAGTTTTTTCTAGTTTAGGAAAATCCATAACAGACCTATAAAAGATTACACAAATTTATTTTTCCTACAGTTACCTGACAAAGCGGGTCTTCTTGCACTGATTATAGTACGCAAAGTAGCTGATTCCTGCATTTACTTACTTTCCCGCACTCATTTCACTTTCCCGCACTCATTTCACTTTCCCGCACTCATTTTACTTTCCCGCACTCCAGAATTTCAACCAAACAACACAAAATAGTGTGCATGTATAAGGCACGCAATACGTTTCTCTTGAAAACAAGTTGGCAACACTACTAACTCGATCAGCTGTGTGACTAAATCGATCAAATGGTGCATTGTTGTCATTCAACGCTTTGGACTTATAACTTAACCTATATCCTGTTGTTGAGTATTTGATAGATAAGAGTGTTTGTTTATAGGCCTAAGTAAAATGTTTGCAAATAATGAACAGAGTGAAAGTGATTATGATTATAATAATACACCAGAAGAGATAGCGGAAACAGCAAAACAGGTATCATTAAACCTGTTACCTGACAAATCTAAAAAGAAATATGAACGCAGTTATATTTCACCAGTTATATGAACACCTTTATATACAATTACCTGTTATTTATATGGTTTATAGTAACTGTAGGAAAAATATAATGTGTTACACGGGCGCAAAGTGTCTTTGCTGCACTCGAGAAACTTTCCGCACTCGCCTGCGGCTCGTGCGTAAAGATTTCTCTCAAGTGCAGCAAAGTGTCACTTTGCGCACTAGTTACACAAATAACTATTTTTATGTTTTTGATTGGTACTTCGTAAATATTGTAGTAATTTAAATCTTGAAGTTTTAATACAGACAACACCCTCCTTGTGCTGAGATTTATTTGATACAAATGATTTGGTAGTATACAAGATAGATCTTTTGAAAACTTTTTATTTTTCTCTTGAAATAATATATAAAACAATACTTTATTTCTTAAAAAGTTGTAAAAATGAAATATCTATTACAAAATAAATCTGGTTTTCATGTTAATTTTACTAACTTTAATTCCAAAGTCAACTTTTGAATTCTAGATAAGTTTTTTGTTTGTTTTACTTTACTGTAAGGAAGTATAGTAATAGTAATACTGTAGTGTAGTAGTAAGTAATAATGAACATCATCAGCAGTTTTTTTTTTTTTTGGGGGGACACATTCCGAGGTGTCAGTTAAAAGGGGAGTCCGGGAATGTTGAAAATATTACTTCTCAAAACATCGCTTTATTTACTTCTGAGGTGAAATTCGGTTACAATAATTTGTTTACATCATTTTGTTACCTTAACCATTAACCTAGATTAAATAGTGATAATTAATAAATAGTAACAGTAATGAGATGATAAATAGTAATAATGAATAATACAAAATATATAAAGAAAAGTAAAATCTTGTAGAGTATTTTATAGTTCCTTTTTTTAGTCCCATGGGCACCAACACAATCATTGAAACTTTTGTGCTTAGATAGAAAAAATTATAAGTTCTTGTGAAGGGAAAATTAAATAAATTCATAATATATTATATAAGTTTTTCAAATAAGGAATCTATTTGAGGAAGCTAGTTAAATACTGTACTTATAAAAGTTATAGGCCTACAATTGAATTCATTAATTTAAGTTGTAACATTAAAACATATGCTTTTAAAGCAAATGGGTTTTATACCAAACTAAATTAACTGTAAATAACCTCTGTAGGTTTAATAGTTAGTGTATAAATAATGCACATTAATTCAATCTTAATAACTTGACATAGAAAATCTCTTTGTCAGTTAATTAGTGCCTCATGTAATAGCCTATAACAAAAAATATAGTCATCTTAAAGTAGAAATTGTTATTCTTTTATATATATGACATAGGCTGTAAGGTTTTCTTAGTTTCTACATTTTAAAACGTATTTTGCAATTGCTATCCCTTAATATTAAATTTACGTTTGTGTAGTTAGTGTTACAAAAATGTTCTGTGAAACAGCCAATCAGCTGGAGTTGAAAATTGCTTATGAAATGAAACATTCTATAAAATAAATATCCTTAACATTGTCATAAGTTGTAACGTTCCGGTCACAAAAAATAATTATTTATATTATGAATTTACGTTACTAAAATTTTGTATTGAAATTGATCACCTTCATCAAACTTTTGGGGTTGTGTTTGTTGGTACTCAGCATGTGATTTCTGGCTTGTGAAATAATTACACATAAATTGCTTTAAAACAACATTGAAACATGTTTATTGAAATAATTAATAAAACGATAAACATATACAACATACAAAGGAGGAAGAGCACTGTGGCGACAAATTCACAATGATTGAATGAAACACCGAACCACAAATAGAAGGGGAAAAACAATAGCAGAACAATTTAATGAAAAGTTATGTTTATTGTACTACCCTTATGCACATTTAAATGACATAGTCATCATCGTCAGAGGGCTTTAACACTACTTTAAGCTGACGAACACTATAAATGAAACACGAACACTAATTTAAGAACATAACAATATAGGATGATTCTATGTCATTAAAATTTGCATAAGGGTAGTACAATTAACATAACTTTTCATTAAATTGTTCTGTTATTGTTTTTTGTGCCTTATATTTGTGGTTCGGGGTTTCATTCGATCGTTGTGATATACAACATACATAAATGTGTTATTCAAATATCAAATTATTATTTAAAGAGAGCATGTAAGATAAGATATAAAATACTTTTTACATACCAGCTGATTTTAATTTCCCAAATTATCAAAGTAATTTGATACACTGTATATTGTCCACATTTTTTATCCCACCGTATGTTAAATTTATCTTTTTGATCGATGAATGTACATCTTAGCGCCTGAGGTCCCACGTGAAGACAAGTAGATTTCCTATCTGTTGAAATCTGTTAAATCATTATATGTCGAGGAAATTTTATTCTACCATAAGCACATATCGACCTTTCTAGTGATGTTTCAAACTTTAGATATACAGAATGTTCCAGTTTTGTAAGAGCAACTTTTGCAATCGTCTTGCTTCCTGGTGAAACGTAGAAAAAGGAAATCGTGCTGAAATGTATTGAGCTCCTTTTTCGGAAATCAATTGGTGGAAGTTCCATTTTATGATTGCTTGATATCATACACATCACAATTTAGTATGTTTTTAAATTTAGTTCTATGATCATAGAATGTCACTGTTGTTCAATGGGCAAATTTCACTGTTAATCTATAGTCATATTCACGATTATTCAATGGGCAATATTCACTGTTAGTCAGATTTCTTCCCCCTACCTGCTTTTTTATCAATGATCTAGGTAACTAATCGATATATATATATTTTATGGTACAGCTCTCATTTTAAAATTAGTAAAGAAAACTTATAGGATAGATTAGAAGCATATTACTTTAATCAAATTGAAGACGTTACAAGAGCATTTTTTCATCTAAAAGCAAATGTAATAAGGAGTTATATTTGCTTTTACATGAAAAACATTACACTTATATTAGAGGTTATTGAGGATCTTTATTTTATAGATTGTTTTGCTCTTCTAATTTAATGCCTTACAACTTTTTGGAATGCCAAAAATATTGACACAAAATTCCCTGAAACATGTTTTATTTATAACTAATCTACTTCAACTCAGCACCTTTGCCTTCATGGCTTCCCACATATTTAATTTGTTTAACATAGTATAATACTTTGTAATGAGTATAAACTGTGTTATATTAGAACAAATTTGTAATAGATCAATATTTTGTTTGCTTAGGTGAATATGTGCTAAAGAAAAATTTGGATGGGACCGAGTTGTCCATTGATGAACCTCCTTCTTCTTTGCTCCAACAGCCTACCTTCTCTTTGGAAGAAGCCTTTCAGCTTGTTCGTCTGAATGAAGATAACTTTGAGGTGATTACCATCATTACTTACAAAACAAAGTTATGTGTTTATACCTTGCACATAATCTTTATACGTATTAGGCTGTTGTGATAGTTTCCAATTTCCATGTTTGAATAATTTAGACCAAATTTACAAGTAAGTTGTACGTTATATTGCAGCCAAACTATATTAAATCACTATTCAAAATACGTAAACATCCTTTTTTAAAGACATTTTCTAGGCTGGTATATCCTTTCCTTTGTAATTTGTTTCATTAATTACAATACAATTTTATAAAACAAATAACTAATGAACTTGACTTGTGAGAAAGTAACTTAGATAAAATAAAACCTGAACACAAAATCTCACAATAAATACATTTACTAACTTCAAACGTGTTTCAAAGACAATGACCATACTCAGTGATGCACGGGCTACAGTAACCAAACTATAAAATAAAATTTTAGACTATATTCTAAAAAATAAATCCTTATTAGTTCAGTTTGATAAGTTAATTAACAATAAAAATTTAACTAACTCAACTTGAACACAATTTAGCCATAGAGTAGTTTTTACTTATTTTTGATTTACTTACTTCTTTAAATCGGGTTAGTTTCCAAATCATTATTTCAAGTAATACATTGTTTACCATTGATCGTGTTTAAATTCATGGAGAACAAGTCAATGCAATTATGTTTATCCTACTTTCTGAATAATTTCTCTGCTTCTATTAATCAAATAATTATTTTACTCCAAATTAGTTAAAATTTCTCAACCATTTTCAACATAATGTATTACTTCCTCCCCAGCCCTAATAATATTCAGTTTGACTTATAATATTTTTAATTTTCAATGGAAAGCGTTGATGACTGCATAACATAATATAGATATCAATTAATTATGTGGTACTACAACATATAATAATTAAAAGTTAAAACAAATACAGAATTAAGTCACTTATTCTAATAACTTTTTTGTTGGTAATTGCCATAAATGACTCCTTATCTACTAGGGGACTTTTTTAAATTTGCTTGACTGAGGTATGGTAGTGCCTTAACTTTTATTTACTAATTTTTATAAATGTATGAACTTAATCAATTAAAATCACAACAGAATAAAATATTATACATTCATATATTTTTATTATATACCGGGTGAGTTTTAAATGTCCCCCCCCCTAATTTTTTCCGCATTTCTTAAGATATCGACTCCCAACCATCGCCGAACATCATTGATTAGTTTATACTTTCTTTTGATGAGTTTCACATTTTTGGCCGCCATCTTGGATCCGCCATATTGGAATGAACTTTTATTTTTTAAATGTAAAGGTAAGGTGTGACCCATCATTTCAAACTATTTTTTTTCCATAGAACACGATGCCGCAATCGGTTTTTAATTATCTGCTTTTGTTCTCGAGATATTAACAATTTTGTAAAAAATTGAAATTTTCAAAAAATCCCTTGTTTTATTCAATTTTTTTTAAAATATCGACCCTTTATCATCAGATATAAAGCTGATTTGGTAGTAGCTTATAGATTTTTATTATTAAGTTATAAATGTTTACTGCCATCTTCAGTTTCGCAGAGAAAAGTTGTTAATACACTGAAATCAAACAAATTTACTGAAGATGGCAGTAAAAATGTATAAATTAATAAAAATCTATAAGCTACTCCCAAACTGTGATATCTGATGATAAAGGGTCGATATTTAAAAAAAAAATTGAATAAAACAAGGAATTTTTGAAAATTTAAATTTTTTACAAAATTGTTAATATCTCGAGAACGAAAGCAGATAATTAAAAACCGATTGCGGCATCATGTTCTACGGAAAAAAATAGTTTGAAATGATGGGTCACAACCTTACCTTTATATTTAAAAAATAAAAGTTCATTAAAATATGGCGGATCCAAGATGGCGGCCAAAAATGTGAACCTCATCAAAAGAAAGTATAAACTAATCAATGATGTTCGGCGGTGGTTGGGAGTCGATATCTTAAGAAATGCGGAAAGAATTAGGTGGGGGGGACATTTAAAACTCACCCTGTATATGAATATAATAATTAAAGAAGTTTTAATATGATTAAAACAAAACAAAAACTTATGTTTGTGCATTCTTTTTTGCCAAATATAAAAATAACACGAATAGCAAAAGCGATACGTTAACCATAAATAAAATAACTAAATTAATATTGACATTATATTTAATGATATCTGAACTTCTAGCTCTATTTATGTTTTTAAGTATTTTCGTGGTGATGTTTAATGAAACAATTTTCCAATAAAGAAAAAGTCAAAATAACAATTTTGTTTGTTAATAGTTGCCTGAGGCTGAGGACATCAGTAGTGAGGTTGGTGAGGGTGCGGGTACGGAGAAGGAATCCGAAGCAGCAGCTCCTGATTCCTCTGAACAAGATCTTCCTCCTTTTAACCCAGAAGATCCATTGGATTTGCTAAACGATATGATTCAAACTCCGCAGTTTCATGCTCGGCCTTTCCAGGTAATAGAGACTTTAGTATTATACATACTTTGAAAATCCTTTCAGCTTTGGAATTTGTTTGTTTAAACTACAAAGGAATGCCTAATTCACTGAGGATTTCTTATAAGTGTAACTGTTACTTTCTTAAAAGTATAGCCCTTCATCTCATACAAGTCCATTTAAAATGACCAAAAACATTTGTGCAAACACTGATATTTTGCAAAATATCTGTGTTTAAACCTGATTTGGTTGTAAACTTAATTCTTTTTAAGATAGCTGAAATGAGTCCAATCTATGCAATATCAAACACTCTTATTACTTGCTTATAAACAGTGTTCAACTAGATGTGACAAGGAATATTACTGAAAATATCTAATATTTTCTACATTACGACTATCCGAATACATTTAAAAACTATTAACCAATACTTACTTACAGTGCATATTAAGGATTCAAATATGTTTGAATATATTTAGAAATTTATAAAACATACTAAGCAAAACTGTTATGCAGTAGATTGTTCAAAGTCAGGGACTGCGTCTTGGTCTTTTTATGTCAGCATTGAATTAAATATTTGTTGATGTTTTTTAATTTAATATAAAATTGTACTAACGATGCATAGTTGAAATGTACAAAGATTGTTCGGCAAATAACTTACTAGAATCAAAATTCTATATTATCTAAATTGCAAATGTTAAATCCAAATTATAATCAATATTTCCGGTTCCATATGATTAAGTACATTTTATGTGTTTAAACCATTAGCAAGTGAGTTTTAATTTAAATTTGTTACAATATATATATTGTTTACACCAAATTTTTTGAAAATAAGTACTTTCCATGCTAGGAATTTTTATAAATTTCCTAGAATGACACTATGGACACCACTTCCTTTAACAGCTTATTTGTGGCATCTTTATTATTTTAGTGGTTTCATAAGTATAAAAGATTTCCAGCAGTTTTGTAGAATTGATGCCATTTTTTGAATTTAAACATACATAGAACTTTATTTTAAACCTATATTCATTATTTTATATTTAGTGACTAAGCACATTGAATCTTACAAAATAATACAAAATATTATATTTTGTGATAACATTTATATAATATTATAATGATATAATATTATAATAATGTTATATTTAAGCGTAATTATTTACTTTATTTCCGTCACGTGTCTTTCTTCTTTCTTTTATATGACGCGTTTCGGAAATTTAGTCCATCATAAGATACTTGTCACTCTTTCAAGGTCGTCAATTATTACACAAAAAACACACAAACACAAACATTGAGTACAGTAGAGTCCGCTTTATCCGGCCTAATATGGCGGAGTACCAGCCCGGATACCATAAAAGCCGGATAATCCGGTATAGGGTTAAAATAAGCCAATAAACGTACATGAGAAAACTTTACAGTACTTCTGTAATTTAAATTGTAATCACACAATAAGTTTAACTCACACAAATCTTGCACTCAATCACAATATTTTCACTCACACAATAATAAAAACTCACTTAACACAGAAAACTTAACCTCAATGGCAAAATAGCAGAGGTACAACTGATGTGAAGAGAGAATAAAAAGAGCGGGAAACAGTCTAGCGACTATCGATAAGATAGCGCCTCTGTGCGGGCTGCAAGGAAACTACACAATCTGCAGCTTGGTGAATAACACTTTACGTACTAACGCCTGCTATTTTGCGTTGATACTAGCCGCAACACACAACCGTAATGTTGTTGTCGTCACTACATTGCAGGTGTTCTTACGTGTTGTAAGATGTTTTCGGATCACTTAGATAGTGCTTCATTTATTTCATTATATTCTTTGGATGCTGGGCTGGATAATCCGAGGGGATAAAACGAGGCCGGATAAACCGGACTTTACTGTATATATTAAAAAACTTTCTACACGTGGGATGCATCCCGTATGGTGGTCCAAGGACAACTGTCGTTACAAGGTTAAGTAACCATGCGGTGACGTTTGTTAGTAAGCCCGTTAACTTGTATGCTGATAGCCGTGTCTTACAAAGAGGAGAATTTCAGATGGTCGATCATGACTTGGTTTTCATTGTTTTTAAAAGCTTTGTATATTTTATACTCCTTGATAGCGTCCATAATTTTGCCTTTTTTGCATGTATTCAATGGTATCAAATTGGTTTCAAAGTCAGTATATCCATGGTTTTTGTCTATCAGGTGACGTGTATAATTTGATTTATTGCCATATATGTACTTTTTTAGCAAATGTTCTTTGAACCTCTGATGGAACGCTCTTCCTGTTTGCCCTATATAGAACGAATCACATTCATCGCAAATTAGTTTGTAAATCCCAGTTTTATATTTTAAATCTTTTTTTGGTTTTTGACTGATAAGTTTTTGGATGTTGTTGGTTCAAAAAGCTGTAGTAATGTTTAATTTTCTGGAATTTTTGAAACTATATTCGGTAGTATGTTTCCGTACTCACAGGCTATGTAGGTGGTTTTTTCACAAGGTTTTAAAGATTTACTGTTTGTGTTATGTTTTTTATTTAATAAGGAGTTTATCATAGATGTCTTGAACATGAATCATAATATTATATATAATCATAATGCATCTCTTTAATGGTACAAAATGATCAAATTTCTGAGTTAGAAAAAATAAAACGAAGAAATTGAGTAACAGAATTGATGTTGTAGAATAAAGCACAAATCTATAATAAAATTAAGTCTTTAAAAATCAATATAATGGCAAAGTTATGATCATCAGTCTTCTTAACCCAAAATTCGTAATAATATTTATATGGCTTATTTCTAGGTAAAAGTTCAAAATAAAACAGATCTAAACACAATTTTGTTTAAAGAAGAAAACATTTATTTAATTCATGCCATTCAAATGATGAGAACAATGACAAACTTTAAACACACAATCAAATCTATCTTTATAAGAATATTTAAAATAAAATCTGTCTTTATAAGAATGTTTTAAATAAGTTTTAGTCATTAAGGTTATTCACGATTAACAAATAACAATAGTTCTTATTATTTGATAAAAAAATATGGAACGTAGCATCATTCACACAACATCCATTCTGTAAAATAGAAATCATATTCTATGCATAAAATAAATCCATTTTTAAGACTCGTATAGAATGCCTTTAAAGATTTACCGCTGCAGGCTGGCGCAGCCGCATTATGTTAAAAGTCAAGTAAAGGTAGACTAATTATTTTGTATTTAGTTTAGTTTTTTTTTCACACTAACTATCGAATACTGCAAGTGATGGTTGGTTAAATATTTCCCAACCAGTAAAATGTATATATATTTCTTAATAATTGGAAGAAAATAAATATTATTATTATTATTTAGCAAACTGGGCATGGCTTTATATAAATATTATCTTACCCTTCCACCATTAACCGAATTAAGAACAAAAATACAAACATTTGTTAGAATTGCCAAATTGCAATAAACATGTCACACTTCAGTGCATACCTTCTCACATTCAGGATTCATGAAAATGAGCATGGCACATAATCTAGTAAGGAAATGCACAACAAAGAAGTAAAAACGCAATGACCTAACAGCAAAAATAGCAACAAAATAATTAAAAATAATATTTGGGTCAAGATATGGGAATACATTGAAAACAATTTGAATTAATAACATAAATAAATCCAGAAAAGATTCCAAAACTTCCTTTTTGAAACACACTACTATGCAGCACATTGGTACACAAGTGGCTTATACTATAAAATGTGTACACTCTGATCCCAGCGACTAAGATATTACACAAATTTAAAACCCTCAAGAAACATTACTTTTATTGTGATTTAAAAGGCTAACGGGCTGGAGTCAGGGCAGTCCTTAAACTACAACAAAACAAAGAAACTAAAGTGCATCATTTGCCTATAGTTTGTTTTAATGTTTGTTAAAGTTAAATGTTGTTAATAGTTTGTTAATACTATGTTATCTGCTGTACTTTTGGAAAGAGAGGTAGGGAATTGTTTTTAGCAACATTTTTGGATAGAATAAATCAAACCATATTATCTAGAGTAATAAACAGTTTATAAATTTAAAATACTTGTTCAGTGATATTTTAAACATGACTTTTAAGTTGTATGTATATTTTGAAAACTGTATTGGAAAACTTAGTATTGATAATAATCATCTGTTTGGTTTAGATAGTTCGAATATTTATTTAGAATTGGTCTTGAAAAAAGGGAAAATGTTTTGATTTCCTCAGAATCGGAGGTAATCTTCACCACAATTATTAATAGCAAAAGTTTGTTGCTTGACATTTTTACAACTATATTGGAATTATATTTTTCTTATCCTAAATTCTATGTCTTATGGACATGTACTTTCCATGGTTATGTACGGATAGATAGGCTGAAGAAATACTGAAAATGATTGAATAATTGACAACAAAATTATTTGTATACAATCTATTTTTGCAGGAAATCCTAAATTGTTTATAAGTAGAGATATTCTATAATAGTGTTTTTTTTGTTTTTTTAGTTGAATTAAATTAAAAAGGCGTTTCCTTTAATTTAACTATAGTGTAATGTCTCCAGTTAATTTAAGTAATTTAGTAACCCACTTGACTATAAAGTATGCAGCCTTAAGAACAACTCTGTAGGAATGGTTGCATATAAAGGAGGGGCCACTTACAGTATTGCAGAATTGATATCTACTTTTATAAGTTTGAAATGTATTTTGAAATGATACTTAATGTATTAAACATTTAATTTCATAATAAAACAAATTGAAAAAGCTTATTGGTATAAAAATATGAAAACTATTTATTTTAAATGTTTAAGACTATTTAAAACAATCTCATTGTGTCTGTTGAATAAAAAATAAGCAAAAGCTTTTAGCATTTAGTCTTAGCTTTAGCTTTCACTATGAAGACAAAGCTTTTAGTCTTGGCACTTGGTTAAAGTGAGGTGAATAACCTTTGTTATTATAACCTTTGATAATAGCTAAGGCTAGTTATCAAAAGCTGAAACATTTTAGCCAAAAATTAAAATCTGTCATATGTTTTAAGTTATAGCTTTTGCTTATTTTTTATTCAACAGACACATGGACATTGTTTTGTAACTGTGTACAAATTAATGTGTCTACTTATTTGTATTAATTTATTAATATAGATTTAAAAAAATATAAAACACTTAAAAAGTGTTTAGTTGGGAAGACCCACTGTGTCCAAGAAATAAAATAACCTATTTATTGATAATTGGTCAACCTTTGTGACTTCTTTGTTATGTGAGTTGCATATATTGCAGGAGTTTCTAACATTGTTTAAAATTTAATTACAAACATTTAACTATATAATAACATTATACATTTAGAAAGTTTTACTTCTTATTTTTTAAACTTCATTATTCTGTATACTTTTAATCTGGGTTTGGTTTAATTTGGACGAACTGATAATATAAATTATATCCTGGCAAAAGGCAGGTTGATAAATAATTAGCTAAGTAAAGGAAGAAAGGTAAACCAATTAACTTGGAAGTATTGCTTGAAAAAGATAGGCAGAAAAAGGTATTTCTAAAGTCTTTATCTTTGTCTTTAATTTTTTTAAAGACATTACGATGAAAAATTAAAACTTAACACTTAATACAACTTGTTTGCCTAATGTTTTAAATTTATGCCAGTTAGGCTAAATGAAAAGGAGAATATTTTTATCGTACCTTAGCCGAATGTCAGTATGTAGGCACGCACTTAAGCAACTGTGCTTAGGTTCCAACTGTAGTAAATGTGGAAACCACACTAACAATAAGTCATTTTGGAAAATAAATTGATTATACCGTCTGACATCGTAACTGCTATTTATTACTATTAATGAGAGCTTTATTTAAACTACAATTTTGTATTTCTAAATATATACAAAATATTAAGATACTTCACATTTAATAGTAATACATTTTAAATACCAGTACTTTAAATGTACGTTGGTAGTTCCAGAAGTAACCGTTCTGATGTAAATATGGGAGTTATTGTTTGAAAAGAATTACTGAGGTCGAATGTACCAACCTTATAAAGCTTAAGTTCAAAGTTTAAAGACACTACTTGTTTAGTATTTGACAACCATCAATAGTGAACGCCCTCAGTTAATTTGTAAACATGGACAAAATTGGTCATTGCTAGTTGATACAATACAGTTAAACCTCGGTTAACCGGACTAAAGGGGGGAAGCCGTTTCGAATAACAATTTTTTCAGTTAAGCCATAAACATCTAACACTACAGTTTTGAAGGTCAAACGAAATCAAAACTCTCTTTGTAGGCTACAAGATGTTATAATGTAATAATGTTCTTTACTTAAGTTAAAATTACTTTTATAGGATTACGGTACACCAATATACAGTATACTGTACATAATAGTTTGTAGCATATGAATTACTCATTAAAAAAACTCAGTAATATTTGTTTGTTTCTTGCATCCCTCCAAATTTGTGTGTCATGGTCTTAAGGCCTTCCGTTGACGCATGCTATGCCCGCGATAATCGCTATGTGCAATTCACACTGCCAGGCTATGTAACTTAATCAAAACAAACCACACGTGGTTTGGAAGTTGATTTGGGGCCTGGAGAGAAAGAAAGAAAGCAGAGTGCGTATGCGTCGGTAGGAACATAGCGGCTATGTTTACGAAAAATTGCTTCCCAATCTTATGCTTTCGATATGTAGCGGGCATAGCATGCGTCATCAATATCGGTGTGAATTGTTCCTTAGGAGGGGTGGGAGAGTTAGCAGTGTTGCTATAGTGGAACCCACCTTTTCTGACTTTGATGGAACCACCCAGAGATTACATTTTTCCACATTTCCACTTTTTGCGCATAAAACATTAAAGTTTCAGTTACTCTGTGCGTATATATAAACATGTGAAAAGAAATATATAGTTTGTTTATTTCGCGATTTGATTCTGAGGAGGGAGAAAATAGGCGTCCTGACATCAAAGGAAAGCCGACTTCTAACATTTTTCGAGTTCTGAGAAAATTAAATTCAAAATCTAACATTGGCACATTTGTTTTTAAGCCGCTACTTAATTTTTAATAGATGTTGTAGAAATAGGTTTTAATTATGATTAAACAAACACAAATTAAATATTGTACATAAAATAGAGCCATTATTTTTGGACTTCCGATTTTCGGAGGCGTTTCGGACGACCCAGGTTTCGGTTCACCCAAGTTTTGTAAACCAGGGTTTTACTGTACTTTCATTTGAAAGGTTTCAGTCCAACCAATTTCAAAGCTGAGCTGGATTCTATTATAAGTAAATCCTTCATTTATAACAATAAAATATTGGGTGGCAGAGTTTAAACGAGCCAAGGTGAATATTGCAGTGGTCGACCAAATGAGGTGGCCACGACAGAAATGATGAAGAAAATCCACAAAAAAATTATTGGATGACCTCGACTGAAAGTGCATGAGCTAGCAGACATGGTAGGCATTTCAAATAGTGCTGCACATTGCAAAATTACTAAAAATTTACATGGCCATAAGAAAGCTGTGTGCAAAATGGGTGCCGCTTTTGCTCACAAAGGATAAAAAACCGCATTGTGAGGATGTTTCAATAGATAGTTTATAGATGTTTGGCAGCAATAAAACCAAGTTTTTATGTCCATTCATAACCACGGTTAAAACATGGGTCCATCATTTCACACCTGAGACGAAGGAACAGTCAAAACAATAGACTGAAAAGGGAGAACCGGGTCCAAAAATAGCGAAAACAGTTCCATCTCCTGACAAGGTCAGTTTTTTTGGGATGTCCATGGGATAATTTTCATTGATTATCTTCAAAAAGGAAAAGCACTTAATAGCGAGTATTTTACAATCATATTTCACTGCTTGAGTGATGAAACAAGAAAAAACATACACATTTGGCAAGAAAGAAAGTATTGTTTTATCAAGAATATGCACAAGTTCACACATCTGCTATCACGGTGGCCAAGTTCAATAAGGTAAAGTTCAAATTGCTTCCCCACGCACCCTATTCGCCACGATTAGCTCATTCAGACATTTTTCTCTTTCCAAACTTAAAACAGCCGCTTGTAAAATGTTGGTAAAAGATTTGACAATAATAAGAGGTGGAGTCTGCGGTTGATGGCTATTTTGAGGAGCTGAAAGGAATAAATAAGGTATCGAAGCTATTGAACATCGCTGGAAAAAGTGTATTGAGCTAAGAAAAATAAATGTATTTTCCCCCAAACGTTTTGTGTTTTCTTTGTTCGGTTGGGTACTTCTAGGAATATTCTCGTAAAATTATCTAATCATAGTAATTACCAATAATTAATTTAAAATTAACCGTTAGTAAAAAAACTTATTTGACCTACTTGGACAAATACATCTTTATACAAAGCCTTAGAAGGTATGAAGATTCAAGTAATCGAAGAGGTCAACACTTTCCTTTACAGTACAACATCACTCTATCAAATTAATTATGATGGAGTATGATTGTGGACTAGAAAATGGAAGATCGTTACTGTTGAAGAGATAATGAGATAATTGTCAGAAACAAACACTCATTGTCTCCACGACCTTACGACCTGTTGTACCATTGGCCAACCAGGTCGGTCACTAAAGGCCACCAAAGCTTTGCTTCCTCGGTTCCTTTTGATGGTTTGCGTCATTTAGTTTCTAAGTACATCCTAATAAATGTCTAATGTCCTAATCACCGTATGTCGCCAGATTTTATTTCAAACGATGAGATAATTATGATTTTGACAATAAACAACGTGTAATTAATTATACTTTTTACGTGCAACAAAAGATGCAATTGATGTTATAGATTGGACCAGTCAAACACTGATTAGAATGAAAAACTTTACCTTACATTATGTTCATACATTGATTATAATTATAGTAATGTTTTTATTCTTTTTTTATTATTTATAAAATATTAAATTTACAAGTAGCCTACAAAAATATTATTTAATTTTATTTAGAAGTTAAATTTTGAATATCACATGTATTAACAAATCATGGTTTGATAATTCCAATCATCTTTGGTCTCTTGACTATTCAAATTCATATTGACTATACAAATAGTCTTGCACAGAGGGTTTTATGGAAAATGGACTTGTAACAAGTGGTTTACATCAAATGCTTAAACTGCCAATACCAATTTCCTCTAAGCATTTTAACTTTAAAGTTGTATCTTATGATGTAAACAAAATTAGAACTTTTGTTGGGTAAATTTATGATAATTTTAGTTTTGTTTTAAAATGTTTTTTTACAAATTCTTAATTATTAAAAAAAAAATTGTCTTAATCATCCTTTATAATACTAATAATCTCACAGCTGGTCACTAAACAAAAGAGGTGGATTACTTTATATTATTATACGATCTCATTACATACAAATTGATTAGAAATTACAATTAGACTGTTTTTGTGGAATCAAGATTTGATGGACTCTGGTAAGAGTTTTTTTTATCTTTTGTTGATTATTACATTTAGAATTTTTGTAATGCTCAAGTTCATTACAAATGTTTAGATGTAATGTCTGGATCAGAAATTAAATATATCACGTAGTGTTGTGTTTCATGCAGCCTTCATATTATTTTGGTGGTTCATTTCTCATGACACCTTTGTCACTCAAATTTGACTGTAAATTGAATTATTATGATACAACATTATATTTATTATTGGGACAGTGTAATGTCATGGCAGGTGTTTTAAAAACATGTGACACATAACCTTAGTATTAGATAGCTTGATTGGAAGTTAATAGTTTGGAGAGCAGTTGTCATCCTATAGAATGATTAGTGGTATACAGTGACAAAGGTTAGTGTGTTAACTCGATCAAGGCTGCTTCTCATATTTCATTATCTTTTGTAATTAATCAATCACAAAATATGTTCATGGTAGGCCTTTAAATAAATTTCTCTTATACCCAGAATGTCACTTTGGTGAAATATAGCTGGCCTATTTTAATAATGATGTTTTATTCAAGTTAAAACTAATGGTGTTTTAGTATTTGGTATACTAGAACCACAATTATTAATATTTGATCAACATTTTGAGTAGCCTACCTAATAAAAATGAAATTTCCAATCTGAATTTGTTCAAACAGTTACAGCAAAAGGTTCGCATATATTGGTCAGAATTAGCAAAACAAAATGTGAATATCATTAAAATTTTGATTTCCACCAAATTTTATAAGCAACTTTAAAAGAAGAAAACAAATATTTTAGCCAAAACAATCCAATAAAGATTGGATATTATTGTAATATTAAAATCTAGGTTTATAAAAAAATCTTTTCGTTTATATCAAAACATATAATTCTTAATAATAAAATAACATTATACGGAAACAAAAATTTAGAAAAGTAGGAGATGTATAATATGTAAAAAGATAATAAAATATAAGAGGTCCTAACTAAGACAAAGCCTGTTCTTAACATGTCATCATTTTAAAAGTAAAAAGCAGAAAGACAAACTGTATTGTTGGTGATACCTCTAATTTAACATTGGTTAGTAAACACATCATCTTTATTTTATAAAAATGTTTGTGTCATTCACGCAAAAACTCTGGCATATTGCA
The DNA here is from genome assembly GCA_018207615.1 of Philaenus spumarius. Lineage (NCBI taxonomy): Eukaryota > Metazoa > Arthropoda > Insecta > Hemiptera > Aphrophoridae > Philaenus > Philaenus spumarius. Next base: position 93,314 of record JAGFPH010000790.1, read on the forward strand.
CATGCTACCTCCACCACCTTAGACTGATCCATTATAACATCAGTTGGGGCTAAGAGTTAAAGATGACCACACATGATGTAGGTTACAGTACAAGTTTCAGTAAACGCAAAATGTTGAACATTGCTAAGACACGATACTGTGGTTTGATTGCAACTGCATATATGTAGAGATTTATTCTGAATACTCGAGTAAGACGTGCCTCTGTCCATGTGGAGAGCGTACAGCAAAGCGGCAAATTGCTGCAGAGTGGAGACGTCTAGTAGAATTAAAAATAATCATTATAAACATTGAATTTGAAAGGCTACATAATATATTACATAATAATTATTACTCGTGCACAATATTTTATTCTAATCATATAAAATACAAAAACATAAAAATATCCACACAAAACAGAAATTTTTTAAATAATTGTTTTTAAACTTGTTCATACTTTCAATGGTATCGGGAATTAATTCATACATTTTCGAAATAAACAAAATTGAAAAGTTTAACTGCTGTATGGTAAAGTTGTTTATAAATAAATTTAGATTAAAAAACTAGTAGTCTGTTTTCATCTTGAAGTACATTATAGTTTTAACTCATAAAGTAAAATATTCTTAGAAATAATGTACAGTGAACGAAAGGGTAAAATATTTAATTTGTAAAATAATGAAAAGGAAAGGTATTTATTATTAACCTGAAAACTTATGTATTTGCTTGCAAGTTTTAGTACATCTTAATAGAATAGTCTGTATTTCTATATTGATTAAATATATCATATTATTTTTAAAGAGAGTTTGTATGGTGTAGAGAACATAACATAATCAGAAGAATGACTTTTATAGAAATAAAACAGCAAGTAGTTCAAACTTGTGTGGTATTTTTCAAACTAAAATCATTGAGTTAAATTTCAACTAAAAGTGATCAGTTTTAAGCCTAATTAGTGTATGTTTCCAATTAAAAAGTTGTATAAAGCCTATTTTATAAATATAAATAACACATTAAATTTGTATTAACATGAAAAATGTTACTGAGCAAAAGATAAATTATTTAAACATTTTTTTATTATTTCTTTTCTAAATTATAAGACTCATTTTGTCCATAATTTTTTTTAAAACTTGTATAATTTGACTTTTGTTAAATACAGTTCATTGTAGAGAAATAAAGGGTAAAATATTAATTGTGTTTGTTATTCTAAAGATGTGTGGGTTACTTTTTACGATTTGCATTTTGTAATCACAATTTATGAAATACTATGTTTTATTTATAGCCTATTATTTTAGTGTTTAACTAGCTACATTTTAGTTGCAATTAGTAACTACTATTATAAGCTTATTTGGTTTTCATTAAATCTTTTTTTTTTAAATATACCTATTGAATAAATTTTTAATAACAGAATAAATTAATGTCACAAATATTAATTTTACTAGGTAAGAGTAAAGTAAGCAATGAACATCTTATATTTATTGTATTTACCTTTTAGGTCTGTTTAAATAATCCTATTTGAATGTTATTAGCTACGACCGTTTCATCTACACAGAGACATCATCAATCAACTGAATAAATACAAACTAATAGGATGCATGTGGACCATAAAATTATATTTATTATAACTCTTTTAGTAAAATCAGTGACTTTAGTATTTTTTAAATGTGTATTGTGTTTGTGTTTTTAATGTGTGAAGTTTGTATTCATGATGAGAACAAAGCCTGATGTTCTCTGTGTAGATGAAACGGCCGTAGCTAATAACATTCAAATAGGATTATTTAAACAGACCTAAAAGGTAAATACAATAAATATATTTAGAATAATAATCCAGAGGCTTAAAATAAAATAAATAATGAACTTCTTATGTTTCTTGTAGAGAACAATAAGCAATGCAAGTTATATTATTGAAATAAAACTTTCAACGAACATAATGAGCGTGATGGTAATTGAATATTTACTATAACAATAACTAGTTGAACCGAGATGAATGATTTGCAATTGTTGAAGACCGCATATGGACAACAGGCAGGCCTCTGATGTTTATTTGCCAGTAAATCTGCATTAAATGCTGCAGTGTATTAACAACCCAGATTTAGTTCTATGACCTCAAAGATAGAGGATAGAACCCGTTGCTAGGCTAGGAAGTACTTTGCGCCCTGTAATGGACCAGTCGTAAAACTCGGCACAGTCACAATTTATTGCCTATTGTACAGCAAGTGGCTATCCTACCCTTGGCAATGGCCGTACTCTACTCATAATTTCTACTTTACAAAGTTCCACTTACATTTTGTATGCAGCATTTGTATAATCTTAATTGTCTCTAATCATACTGTAAAGGAAATCATTGTTTTCATATACTAGATAATGTTCTAACTAGTGGTTTCTATGTCCTTTTGTCATCGTATTGTGTTTTAACAATCTACTTGCAAATAAATTGTTATCACATTCATTATGTATAACTTTAGTAATATTTGAATTTCTCACACTGTTTGATCTGAACAAAAATAGTTTATTTATAATATTATTTAAAGTTTTATAATCATAATAATTTTATTTTAAAATCTATTAATTACAGCTACTTAATTTGAATATAAAAGCAAAATCCTTTTCATCTCTGTTACTAACATCTAGAAATAAATATAGTACATTGCCAGACATATTACAGTAGTTTATAGTCATGTGTGGTAAACATTCATAATAAATTGCTAGAGTTACGGGAAATGTAATTTAAGTTCAAACAAAACATTGTTTATGCCACCTTAGTCTCTATGTACATTTTCTCCTTTAAGAGTAAAATAGTTTTGATTAAACTCAGCTTCTTCTCACTTTTTAAGTAAAAATTATACCATCAGGTCTAATGGGAGACCTTCTTTTGATACTCATAATATATAAATAAATTTTTAAAGTTCTTGTGCTATTTAATTCTATTGTAGCGTGTACAATTTGGTATTACTGTATAATAATTTTAAAAGGAGACTGTGTTTACATTTGTGTACAAACTTCTAATCGTTTAGAAAATAAATTTTTTTGACGATTTGCTACCATTTGTGAATGATTTATTACTTTATAAATTATGATTTTGATTACAAAGAAGCTCCTCCCACGTGTTTAATTACAGAGGACATTATACAATTAGTGTTTCATTAGTACAAGAGTCATCAAATTAGATTGTTGCACTGTGATGCTGACTTCATCTCTTCACACGCAGGACAGATTTCAGGTAGAGGGCGCTTAGTCTTCTTTATTGTTTTCTTTTCTCAAGTCATTTCCGTTCAATCCACAATTTTATTTTATAGCTGTTAGTTTTGTATCAATAAATTTTCACTCGGATTTTACATCCCTTTTGGGATGGTTTGTCCTCTTTGAGTAGTTCTGAATGTTATGTCAATCTGAACTTTGTTTAACATAATGTAGAATTGGCATTCTTTCATTTCTTACGGGAAATGTGTCGGTTAAAATTCTTTTTTACTGTTAATAAATGATAATGTATTTATTATTATTATTTATCTTCTTGATTTAATTACAAAAACATTGTCTCATTAAAAACAAATTTATGCTAGTTGGCAAAAACTGTTTGAATTATTACTATTAATAAAGTAAATAACACTTTTACTATTTCAGACTCATTACAAAAATAAATTTGTTGATACGAATAGTAATTTTATTTAATACATTTAGGTATATTGATAGTCTTATACTATGTTTATAATCTGATACAAATTGCTGTAGTAGCATTTATAAATGTATGCATATCATAACTTTCTTATATTTTTAGTAATTTTCTGATTTAGTACTTTTACAATTATTAAACCAGTATGCAGGACAATATTATTCCATAACTTAGTGTTCCATTTTTTTTTAAATTCTAATGGAAACAAGTTAAGGGATTACAACCTTAATGGTCTTTGAAAGAAAACATTTTGTTTTTTGAACATTATTATTTTTACCGATTTTCTATGGATAATGAATAATAATAAAACAAGTTATAGCAAAATTTAAAATAAATTGTTTGATTTAAAACAAATTTAAGAAATTAACATAATAGAAATACAAAAATGTTCAGTTCTTAGAGTACTTTAATTTTTAATACGATACAACCTACATTTTTTAAAAAAGGTTTAAATTTTGAAAAAATAAATGAAATTTTGCTTGAACCGAGTATCTTATCTGCAAAGTTTAGTAAAACTTTGGTTTCTAAGAATAAATAGAAATTAAAATTGCAAAAACTAAAATTTGTATGTTTTGGGCCCCGGTCTTTAAATGGGTCAAAATAAGTTTTTAAATCGATCCATCACTGGACCAACAATTACATTTAAAACATCTTCAAAAACCTCTCAAAGTAAGAGTTTTGGAAAAAAGTACTTTCACTAGATTATTTTTTGTATGAAATAGTTGGGATTGAGGGAGAACATGCCACATGGGTGGTCTGTTTTAACCTGTGCAGTTAAAGTACATGTATAATTGCTATTTGGTTTTGCAGAAAAACGTTTTTGTGATATTTTCTAAATCTTTTACCACAATTAAATTTATATCATGGTGGTAAACAGTGCCTGATTAAGTTTAATTAAATAATTGTTCATAGAAAATTAGTGTCTTTCGTTTAATATATTTACGGCCTTGTTACTGTCGTTAGTCAGTATACAAATCCAAAGACATTTCAAAATTAATATTAAATTATCTAAACAAACTTGAAAATAAAACAGAAAATCATGAATGAATAAAATTTCATTTGGCCTATCCATCAAAGTAAATTTTGATTTTTGCTTGAGGAAAGATTTTGTAACAAAAAACTTCTTTTATAAATTTACTACTTTCTATAAGAACATGAAGCAAATTTGACCAAAAACTTTACTTGCCTACTTATAAATGTAAACGTTATAAACTACAAATCTCATAAGTGATACTGGTAATGTAATATTTAATATCTAAAGGAAAACAAAATATATTTACAACAAAGTTGCGTTGTTCAGTCTACTTGCCAAATAAATTATCAAATTTGACAATAACAGAAATGTGAGTAGAATATTACTTACAAATTTACTTTCCTGAGTTTCTTTGGCAAAAAACTACTCAGACCACATCTTCAAACTTTAACTTTTGCAGAAAGACATTTTCACTGACCATAATAGCGAGTGATGCAAGTCTGTTTTGCACCATTGTAGCCCTATGACATTTCTTTAACAATCCTCATTGTTTAGAATGTTCTTTCCCCTTTACCATTGGTGGCCATCAGTGACAAATATATCTCCAGTGATGTTTCATTGGGAAAAGTAGATTGCAAATGTTCAAAGAAGAAGCTGTTATATCAATCGTTAATTATATTCAACTTTTGATTTTTTTGTCCAAGATAACATTCACACAGGCCCCTTTTTTGCTTTTTGGTTAATCTGTCACTGGTGATAACACGTCATTTATAATTATAATTTTGATATTTGTATATTGCCCATTACAGGAATATGTCTTTGCAATGTAAGTTCTGTCTATACATCTACGAAGTTCATGATTGTGAGTAATAATTACATGTTTAATAACATTTTTAAACATAATTTCTTCCTGCCTGAAATTTCATGTCTTTTTAGGAAACAAAATTTGGATAAAATATTATTATTAAAAATAGCAAACAATCACTCAAGACTTGAAGTGATTTAGGTTGTGAATTATGAGCAAGAAGTAAGGAGTAGGTCAGTGGGTCTGGAAATATCAACAAGTCATGGCATGATTGGTCGGTTGCTAAAGTCTATCCTACTTAGGTGTTAAATAAATGCCTTTGAAGGCCCCGTATTTTAGTTTGAAAATGTTAAGTTGTTTGAAAAATCTGATGGTGATGAGTTTGTTGCGGTCTTGTATTTGTTACTGTCAGAAATAATGAGGGAATGCAGTGTATGCAGCAAAGCATTGTTCTTCCAAGTATTGTTTGGTAATGTCAGGTTCTGCTTGATTGATGACAACACTGGTCTATTTCATCAAGGACTTACAACCTTGGATTTACTAGTTTTGCATTCATTAATGAGCAATAACTAATCATTTATTGTGAGACAGCGTCAACAAATTGAAAAGAAATAAGAATAGGAAAAAGTTTTAATAAGTACTGATGTAGTTTGACAACATAATTAAGCTTAAGAAGGACTTGACGGTTCTCATTCTTGTCATTGAATGCCCCTCTATTTGACACAATGAGTTTTCTGTTCAAGAACCTCGTGTATAAATTTATAGATTGGAAAATACAATGTTAAAGTTACAGTGGTGTATCCTTAAGAGTATAGCAGAAAATGCAATAGGTACATTTTCTAAATTATTTTAAATATACTGTAATTAGCCGGTTATATATTTTTACGTACATTTTAATTCCTCATTGTATTATATACCGGGTGTCCATTTTAACTGGACCATCATTGGGATCTCTAAAAGTACAAGATTTACAGCAAACTTTAAATGGGGGACTTCACCTACTTTTTAGTGGCCATTCATTAAAAATATGTATTTGAAAATGCCACCATTTTCCAATATGGAGGCCAACTTTCAAATTTCTTATGGAAACCCCTATTTGTTATGACAGATTTGAGTTTTACATGCAATTTTAAGACTTTTGTATTCTTTGTGTTTTTTTTTTATATACTTAACCGTTTAGCCACTAGGAGCGCTGAAAGTTTCAGAACCTCTTATTTCAACAATTTTATTTAAGAGGCTTATTTTCAATTTGCAAACAACAAAATGTAACTCAAAGTGCAATATTTTTTACAATGGAATGTTAAAAAGCTGTTTCAATTTCACAAATACTTTATTTTATACATAAAACGTACTTAAATTACTGTTAAAAAATCGCTGTGTATTGTGTAAGAAGATGTATTTAAGCTATGTGCGCACGCATGAATTTATGAAGATGGAGGACACTTTGAAAACCTGCTTTAAGTCGCAATTAATTAAGTCATCTTGACTGCCTTTTTGTGTCCCAAAACAATTTTTGCTATGATACAAAGAAGTTTCTTACAGTATGAACGCTTTACAATGTAGGAGAAGAAATCTGTAAACATAGTACAGTTGTCATGTAAGCTATTTAGGAACTTTTGACAGAATTTAAATACATTTTTTGTTTAATATAAAGTATTTGTGAAACTGCAACAGCTTTTTAACATTCCGTTGTAAAAAATATTGCACTTTGAGTTAAATTTTATTGTTTTGCAAATGGAAAATAAGAATCTTTAATAAATTGTTGAAATAAGAGTTTCTGAAACTTTCAGCGCTCCTAGCGGCTAAACAGTTAAGTTTATCAAAAAACCACCAAGAATGAAAAAGTTTTAAAATTGCATGTAAAACCCAAATCCATCATAACAAATAGCCGTTGATGAAAATGAGTTGCCGTCGATATCTTTCAATTATGAGATGTAAGACAAAAGCACATAACCTTTAAGAACAATTTAAGATAATCCACAACTTTTTAGGTTGAAAAACGGCGTCCTAATCCAGGATGGTAAACACTGTCTTTATATTTTCTTTTTAAGGCATATGTTCATGGTCTTAAAATATTAAATTGTTTTTGATCGAACCTTTCTCAGATAAAAGATATCTTTATGTTTACCTTTGCTTGTACCTACGAACTTGAGGGAACACAAACGAGGCTTAAAGAAATACATTGTAATTGTCTACTTTACATGAAGGAAAATAATAAAAAGAATATCATTGCAGCTGTAAATAGTTCTTGAAAATACTAAGATTAAAAGCAATGTGCGTTTTATGTGGGTTCTGTAATAATATGAAGTAGAACATTTTGTAGAGTTATGCTATGTGATTATTAGTGAGCCACGTATTGTTTTATAGTGCTCTGGAATAGCGCCATAGAAGGAACACGTAGACTTAGGAGAATAACCTTCGGACCCGGCTAATGAAGGCGTGGACCATCGACTCCGTCGGAAATAATATTAACTTCATCTGTCTTCCAAGTCAAGGGCCCGCGCCACGGCAAACGCTAATTAGCCCCCAGAAATGTGTATTCCTTATTTGGGAGCCGCACTGCCTCAGGGCCTGGATAACAAGAGATTTTATATTATAAAGTACAACAAAACAATTTATACCCGATGTCTCTTCCAGTGAACACAACTCTGTACACGACGGAAAGGCTGTTATTATTTTTGTTTCGGCGTTGCTACTCTTCGACACCTTCGTCCAAGCATCTTGTAAATACCAACATGAGCAATACTTATCCAAAAGGCAGATGCAAGAATCCGATCAATATTTTTCTCATCGAGTCATTCAGTGGCGGATAAGACATATTATTACATACACGTTGTTTCTGCTATACACTTTACAGACTATTCGTCTTAGAACATAGTTAATTTAAGCTATGGTTCATAACATAGTTTGTCAACATTAGTTTCTTTACTATCAGGCCAGTTGTACAACCATTTTGCGCGAATATACTGCGCATGACCCATGATTGTTAACCAGTATACACTCTTTAGCCATTATGATAAAGTGCGAGCTGTTGTAGTGGACCATTACAGTTTAGCATTGGAAATAAAATCCGACCGACTTTGTTCGCAGAACAGAACAGGGACTCCGTTATTTGCTCTCAAGATGTACAATCATGTTCTTTGGCATTTCAAAATATTCTTGATTATCTTTCACGTAGGTCAAGAAAAACAGTTCTATTTTCTAACCCACGCTATACAAGATTTAAACCTTGTAATGCTCAAGGTCTTGCTACAGTCAATTACGGAAAAGGGTAAACTTACTAAACAATTAAAGAAACAAACATTTAATTCATTCCTTATTCGTAGCTGAAGATTTAATATTCGTAATTTTATTAGAACTAGAAAAGCTGTTTAATCAATGTGGAACTAACACGAAGCGTTTATGGAAAAATTCATCAACGAATTAAGTGTCAGAATAAATAAAAAATAGTCTTTTCCTATTAAAATTTTTTTTAAAGAATCGCAGAGATAAATCAACATATTCGTAAACTGGTAGCAATCACAGAGCACTAAATAAGAATAGAGTGGGCATGCAGGCTGCGGCGGTGAAGCCGCCGCCACAGCCAAGATGGCGACTTGCTACTTGCTACTGCGCTGACGCACTAGTACAATTATATTTACAGTTAAATCTGAATAGTTCTTGTATACTTAAGTTATTTTGTATAAACAATTTAACACGTTTAAAATTAAGTGTTTAATTACCATAACCACTGACTGTCAAGCCCACAAGCCACACTGGCAGTTGTGCAGCTCCGAGATAAAAAATGGTTTACATTTAATGTCGAAACTACAAAAATATATGTCCTACAAAAAAAGTTTACAGAATGTAAAATTTCAACTCATTGCCTCCAACTTTTACGCAGACGAAACTTCTCTGACCAAAAAATAAATAAGTTGTCGCTTACTAACTTTTTCATGTCATTTTAATTATTTACTTAGTTAAATTATGTTGAACATAATTTTACCATAAATAAAAAAATAAATAAATATTTTTTATTTCACATCCTGTATCATGAATCAATGCAGTATAAACCTGCAAAGTTTCAAGTTGATGGCATCACAAATAATTTAAATCTTAGTTTAAGAAAATCGCTTACTCTAACTCGAGTACGGATGAAATGCGGCGACGGGAGAACCTGTCACAGCTAAGATGGCCGATCTAGCCTCAATGCCAGTGGTGTTGGGATGTCTACTCTATTCTTATTTAGTGCTCTGTGGTAGCAACAGCAACGTCTAGTATTGTCTCTGGAGGAGAACGGTATCATTAGATACTAAACAGTTTGCGAGGCGGATCCCTCCTCAGAGATAACAACGACCTATTTCTAAAACCTCTTTTTCATAGAACTAAGTCTTAGAAACGGGGAATACTCTGATATATTTAAAATTAGTATTCTATTTTCTTTGTATAAATCTAACAACATAACGGATCAAAATAATGTTTGTCATATTCCTCTCCTAAGCTTATTTTCTACAATTGTAGAACAAAATTGTTGAGGACCAACTCATTACTTTTTTTAAACAATTCTGTAACAGTATTTTAATTGAATGTCAGTATGAGTTTAGACGGAATAAGAGTATATCCGATGCATTATTGATCCTATCATTTAAAATAGACGTAGCCTTGTTTTGTTTCTAGACCTTGCTAAGTCATAACGTTGTTGACTCAAAGGTTGTTCAGAGCCTAGTTTGTTCTCAATTGGCTAACTATCCTGAGTAATTTATCTATTGGGGGAAATTCTTTCTCTATAATGACGATACAGCTATTTTATTTTAAGGCGATAGTTGAAGGATGTTGAAATTAAAGCTCTTAAAGTGTTATCTGCTGATAAAACGTGGTTTGATCAAAACTTGTTGTCGCTGAATATGTCTTAAGTTCTTACTCATATCTTTAAGGGTATAAACTGATAAAGCCAAGATATATTTGTTTAAATGCTCACATGTAGTGATTACCTAATGTTTAATAATACATGACAATGTGAAAGCATAGAGTTCTATAAATACCTAGGAGTAATGTTCGATAAGAGAATAAAATGTATGAACAAGTTTATAAAATATTTGGCCTAAAGTAGAAAATTAATTTACGTTATCAGGAAATATAGTGACATTTTAAATTTCTATACATTAAAACTCACTGCCTATGCGTATACCACATTGACTACAGAATTAAATAGACTGGTTATGCCATAAGCCTGTACATTGTGGGAAGTGAAGCCAGGTCGGCCATCTTATGTGAGGATAGAAAGGAGTGAAATTTTCAGAACGCCCTATTCATTTACACCGTGGTTTCAATAGCTGAAAATGCTCGAAAATCTTTGAAATTTGACAAACTTACAGTTTAATAGTTTTGGACGCTAATGGTGTGTTCATAATTTGAAAATAAAAATGGTTTTGCACTTTAAAAATCGAATAAAGTCCAAACTTGTTTATACTTTTTAATTCCGTGTCATCAAAAAGATACACTGCGAGAAAAATTTTGGTTTTTAGGGTAGGTGCGTCATGTAGGGGCTAGCTGAAAAGCTACAATTTCCGAAAAGTATTTTTTGAAAAATTAGCTTTAATTCTGTTGTCGATGGCATCAGTCTTTACGCACTATCGGTATCGGGGAGGGAGGGGGGAGGGGTACATTCTTATAGTGGGGCTTTCAGTTAGATCTATTCTAGAACTCGGCATTGAACAATTGGCGTAGTTTTTCCACAAACTTTGGTTTTTATACTTTAAGATCTGAGTTTAGGGCAATTGTATGAAGAAATCCTCTAAATTAAAAATATTTAGCATTTTAGAAGAAGTTGTCATTTAACGCCTACTTCAAATTTATTTTTAATGGGGACTAAAAAAGTAATAAGAACGATTTATGTCACTAACTCACATTATACAAGATTTGTCACACATGTCTGGTAGAAATACAATAAAGAGCCTAATTATGTTGCTCGTGGTAGGAAATAATGTAGCCACTAAATATCCATAAACAAAGTACAGTAGGCCCCCTACTATTAACTAAAAACATAGGTTGGGGGTTAAAATGTATAAGTTCTAAGGATAACTAATACAAATTAAATATTAATTTCTACTTGGTTGCTGCCAGTTAAGGCTTTTAATGATTTTTCTCATTTATTTAAACGGTTTTATGTCTGTCAAAGATACAATGTAGCATTCTGTATCAATTTTAATGTCATTTATTTCTTGTCGTTATCTTTACTTTCCTGCTAACTTATATTTATTTGAACGTGTGTTCCCTTTTCAAATATTTACTTTCTTTGTGGTAATTAGTAACTGTTTATCCTCAACATCTTACCGGAGATATGGGTCGGCCTAGTGACAAGATGTTGACAAGTGTCTTGACTTTAGGCAGTCGCCATTGTTGCCATGTGGGTGGAGCTTCCGCAGCAGGTAAAATACTGGGATACCTTTGTGGTTTCTACCTGACAAAACCTTGTTCCGAGATAAATGATGTATGTTTACATCACATTGTGTTCCGATTTTACAACTTTTACAATTCGGGGGGATGAAAAATGGTGGTTTCTCTGGTTCAGTGCGTGCTTCGGTGCTTGTAGGAGTGAACATGTGATGGTATCTTTCATCTGAGGAAGTTTTCTGTTTAAAATAATGGTACGGTTGGGATTTATTACACTTAGTAACTTTTTATTTTTATTATAAATTTTATATTATGCATATTTTTCTGGATTATTGAACTTGTAATAGATTGATTTGTAGTTTTGACCGTAAAACGTGTTCAAGTGGATATAGTAAACGCCTTGTCTTTCTCGAGGTAAAAATGATTTGTAGAATCATTTGTGTAATCGAAATTGAAACATATTGATAGTTTTATTAAAATGCGCGAACTTGAAACATATTGATATTTTTATTAAAATACGCGATTGAAAGCGTAATACAGTATTACAAACCTGTAAACTATCGACCAACAAAATGAAGTACAATGCATATTCGTTTAAGTACTGTCATTACATTTAACATTAATACGTAATTTGAAACGTAAAATTAAAATTGATCTAAAAGAGATTTTATATTACCCTAATCATTCTACAGGTAGCCTATGGGTACATTTTTTCCATAGTCTGCAATCAAGAACCTCATACGTTTTTCCAACAACTAAAATAAGAAAGAATCCATTAAAAAAATATTAAACTATAGAGAAATATAAGAAACAATTTAAACAATAGGCTAGTGACAAATATTTCCTAATGCATTTTACATAGAACTAAATGTAGATTTCCTTGGGATATTTTAATATGAAGTTTATTAGAAGTTGGTAATGTTTAAGAATCTTTAAACGTGATTTGCAAATTAATTAAACTATGAACATGTGAGTGTGTATCGAGCTATTTGGATACAAAGTGAATATTTTAAGACCTATTTCGTAGATCGTATACCTCCTGGTCGAGAAAGTATTACTCAAACGTGTTTTTATAGTTAGCTAGTACGTCTGATCGGTACCGACGTCGACTATTTCCTGTTACTATTCCCTCTTCCCCCCGAGGTTACGAAAAAGAAAGTAGGGTATTTTTCAAATTCGATTCCCATCTTAGCCGCTCGTAAAGGGACGACTAATTGTCTTCGCGCGTGTCCGTGATGCATGCGAAGAAATTGCACGTCTTTATTTGCATAATTAATTAACGTTTCAAACATTGGTCGTAAAAGAGTTGTTGCGAAACATTGGTGACGTTATTTCAAAGTAAATTTTCCTTTGATTGATGTTGCAGTAATTCTAGGATAAATTTTAATAATTATTATACGCTTAGGCTGATTTGAAATAAATTGTTGTCACGTTGGTAAATTTGACGTAAATAAACAATATTCGTCAATGTATGTGCGTAGATATTAAGTACAATTTGTATGCGCCAATATTTTCTGAAAAATAATATTTATATATAATAATCCTATACACATTTGTTTAGCTACTTTTTAAATAGCTTATTTTGACTGATACAGAATAGTACCCAACTACCTGCATTTTAAAATGGTTCCATTTATAAGTAATCTTTATAGGCCTGTGTTTGTCACGTACACCAAATTCAACTGATCGAAGTCATTGCTTTTAAATACATTTAATAGGATAGCCCTACATACAAAGGATCTTCTAAAGTATCAGAAAGGCTTTATATTTTTTGAACAAGGACATGTAGAATGATACAATTGAGCATCGATCCTTGTGCTTAACTAAGCTGTTTAGTATTTGGCACTTGTAGGACATTTTCCGTTGCAATAGTCAGTGAAGACGTTCTATTATTTTTCAACATTTATTAATTTTTTTAAATTTCAATTGAGTCATTTCGAAAGGAGTATTATTTTTTTATGCGGTTTGCGGGAAAATGTTTTACTCAAATCGTTCTTTAATTTGATTTGATATTTGACCTATTCTTACATTTAAAATTTTCCTCAAATCTCAGGGAAATTCTCCTGAAAGCGGAAACAAAAACGTCAAAATATCAGAATTAATTTAACGCCCTAAAAATTAGATTTCATATTTATTTTAAATACACAAAGAGGTCACGGAAACCACATTGTTTAATGATTTAGTTACCACTAGGTCTGTAGGTAAAAGTCCTGGAATATTGAGAAATCTCTGCTTACTTCGGACTTTTAACATTTGCTTTCTGTATAACTTCAGATGTACCACTGGTTGTTAAAACTAGGCCTACATGCATTTGTTAACAATACTTTATAATTAAACAGCTATTGTATAACAATGGTATTGTTTCTGTTATTATTTATTGAACAAAGAGTTAGGTTTCTTTATTGAATTTGTATTCGTTTAAAGTACCTACTGCACATCACTAGCGTAGGGGTAATATAAATCTGCTTAGTGGGTGATTTGTAAAGTTAAAACAAACATTGATTTTTTAATATTTCTTACTTTTACAACCACTGATTTATTATCCTAACATTTTCCTGGCACTTAGTTAAGTCTTTTACAGTAACACTAAGGGAGACTGCGTCATGCTTCGCACTCCAATCCCATTCAATTTTACTTAGCCCGGTACCAAAGTTATGTTAAATCAAGTATAGTTAGCGAATTTCCAAAGGAAAAATGAGCTATTGCAGTGTCCCTTAAGGTGAGATCAAAGGTCGGGAGTAGCAAATGAGCACCGATCATGGTCCTCACAACGTTTTGGGGTAGGCCTATCATTAAAAATAATTTTATATATTTCTATGTATATATGTGTTCGCACTCTAGCGGTCGCATTTTAAGTCCGGTTTGGTTCAAATCTGGTACACATGTCGGTTGTCTATGTCGCTCGGACGAGTCCGTTAGCCAAAAAAATCCAACAACCGGAAGCACGTTTTTTGACCGGAAGTAACTATTTTTTAGATTTTTCCTACGTGAATGAATTTTTTAAAAGTTTTTTCTGCACATATAAATTTAGGATGTTATTTTTCTCATTTTGTTTTTTACGCGACCTTATAGCTCGCTTGGTTCCCCCAAAATCGATCAAAACGTAAATTACCATAAAAGTTGCCGGTTCAAAGCCATGTGCAAGATTTTACCGTGGGGTTGGCATGCGAAGCACGCAATGCTTTGTGTGTTGAAGATACTCCTAATATTCGGAATGGCGTGCGAAGCACGCAATTCATTGTGTATTGAAAATTCTCCCAATATGCGGAATGGCGTGCTAACCATTTTGCAGCTATTCAGCACCGTTGTGAGTAGACCTATTTCCCAAATTGTTGGTTGAAGCCCTAAAACATAGGCCTATAAACTTAATTTTGGAAATTTGCTCAACTCACGTCAGCGGTTCAGCTGCGTGGTCGAATTATTTATATTATAACTTATGTATAAATATAACATCCTGTAACAAAATATTTGTGTCAAAAAGACGCCGAAGCCTCAAAAGTTGATGTATCGATTCGCGTTATCAAGTAAAAAACCTTAAGTTAAAATAGGGAAAACTGATAGTAAACATAAGCGTTATAGATGTCTAAGACCATGTGAAAATCTTAAATTGGATTTGAAAATTACTGGCCATACGATCACACCAAATGCACTAACTGAAGAAAAATATTCGTCGTAACGTTGTACATTATATTTCGTGTATATATAAACCAATGTCCAATTTAAGAATAAAGATAAAGATATTAACTATGTATCACTAAAATCAGCTATAAAACATTCGTATGTGAAACCAGTAGACCCCCTACTATAATATCCGTACATTTGACTTAAAAGTGTCCTTACGCGTAAACACGTGTACTGTTGATCATTTATGGGCTATATCGGAATATTCATTCATGATTCATTTTGAACAAAGAAAAAATACAAATTCTTTTTTTTTTACAATTATTCTGTTTTAGCTCTTAATTAACTAACCAGAGAATAAATTGTTTTGCAAATTTTATTATATTTTGGTAAATAATGAAAAATGTAATTTGATCATTAGTTTAAATAAAAATATTAATGTTAGATACAAAATATTGGATGTACAGTGTTTATAGGAAATAAAACGTTGTTCATTTGAAAAAACCCTAATTTCCGCAATTGGTAATTGTTGAGAATATAGTTAATTGTTAGCTGAGCATATCGGAGAAATAGACCCTTATTTTGAAGGGATATG
>JAGFPH010000790.1:114319-124962 GCA_018207615.1 Philaenus spumarius
CAAACCCATAATATATTTTGTATCTTGCATGACTTCCTTCGTATACCTCGCCACAACCGACGCTGTCCTCACTATATGCATCTGAATAAAGTTAATTCTTCTTGCATATTTATTTTACTTTGCAATGACCTTTCAATGAGAGGTTGGAAATGTTGCTTCATGTCGTGTTGTGTGCATGAGTAATTATTTTCAAATTTACATTGAACGCTTTAACGTCAAGGCCCCTCTTTACTGCAGTGGCTTTGGTGCATAAGTAAGTACAGGATGTGTGAAAAGTTAGTTTAAATATAACGTACACAATAAAGTCATGAAATTGAGAAATCCCTTTTTCTGAAACCCCATTTTCTTTATATTTCTGTTATACTTGAAATTCACTTCTTCCCTCATAATGTGGGGAGTCTAACCAAACCAACGCGGTAAAGAAGATTGTCCCATTATGAAGAAGAGGGTTAAATAGTGTCCTTTGTTTAACATTTTGAGATTAAAAAAAAAACATTTGTTTCTAAACCAAACCACAGATAAATGATTACACAACCAGATAGCCCTCTAGAATTTAGCCGTTTAATTTGACAATATTGGGCTGTTAATTTTGAGTCGAACGAATCACAATTTTCTTATTCCAGTAGACATCTGTGTAGAACGTATTTAATCCGCGATCCCGCCATTTTAAAGCTTAATGCTGGGTTTTACTAGCTCCGCACTTTTTGCACAACGCACTGCGGACCTCTCAGCGCAGTGCGCTCGAAGGTAGTGTTTTGATAGCTGCGCAGTTGCGCTGCGTATTTGACTCTCCCACCCCCCCTCCTAATATCATGACACAAGTGATTTTATTTCGTTTGTGAGTGTATTTTTGTGCTATGGCGACTAACAATAAGCGGAAGCGTGTTGTGATTACTTTCGCTGATAAATAGGCTGCTATCAATGAAATCGAAAATGGAAGTTTATTGAAAACTGTTAATGAGCGATTAATTTAATGAGTATATAGTGATGCACTGTAATCCTAAAATGTAATTTTAACTTAAATAAGGAACATAAGTGTAGCTTACAAAGAGATTTTTGAATTCGTTTGACTTTCAAAACTGTATTGTTAAATGTTCATGGCTTAACTGCAAAAATCGTTATCCGAAACGGTTCCTCCCCCCCCCCCCCCTTAGTTCGGTTAGCTGGGGTTTTATTGCAGTGTATTATTACTACATTAATATATTCCTTTTACTATCTGTTTATCGTTGATTTTGGATTGGTTGAGGGCCGAAATATAGAATCTGATTCAAATAACAGCAATGTTACAGAATAAGTAATTTTTTCTGTTAATTCGAGAAATAAATTAAAAAATTTGGTTTCAATTTGAAATGTCATATGCGGACGTTGATTACCGAATACATTTTGAAAACCGTTGCTTTGTTTTCATAAACGTATGATATAAATATTACACTTTATAATTTTTTTTCAAAAAGAGATATTGCAAAAAAACCTTAGCAATCAACGCCCACAATCTATTTTACTTTAAGAAAAAAGTACAGTTTTCGTTTATTAACGAAAATAACACAAAAATATGCTTAAAAGTGAAGGTATGATTAGGTTAGGTTAAGATTGAAATTGTAGGTAACTTCGCCGTTTTGAATTTAGGGACCCGAGCCTTAATACAGACAGCCAACCACATTGTCTCTACTTCTCGTCACAACTTCCCAAATAAAGAACAAAAAAGAATGATGTACCACTTTTGTTGTCAAAAGGCCAATCAATCTCCTGCCATATAAGGTCCTTCTTCATGGTGTTTTTAAACTGTTTATCGGCCATATTCCACAGTATTGGATGAGCACCGACGAGCTCGATAAGCTGTTCATCCTCACTAGCCGTAAAATTATTAGGCATGTAGATATTATATCAATAATATTCATACGACTACAGCACTCTCTAGTAAAACTAAAACTGGTGCCCAAAAATTGCTCTGTTCCGCTCCACGGTCCGCACTTGACTGCTCTCAGAGGAGTCGTCCAGTTGCGCAGAGCGCACTGCGGACCGCGGAGGGGTCTAGGAAAACTGCCCCATTCTATTACATGTTGTTGGGTAGGCTCCGCAGAAAGTTTAAGAATTCATACTTGATAGGATTTTCGGCGTTAAGAAAAAACAAGCCACCGGTAAATGCGTGTTGCGATAGGCCTTTTCGAGACTAGGAGACAAAGTCTCGCGATTTTCTGTTGACGGTCTCTCGACTTTGTCTTGTGTCCACATTCAAATGTTTGTCCGCGGCCAGTTGGTAGACATGGCTGAGGTAATTGCTAGTGCCGTTATTATTATTAGTGATGATTAGGCCTAAAACAGGAGAAAAAGAAAACGTTGGTGGAAGCGTGAGATTTTTGCGGAGGGGCATCGGTTTGGAAATGATTTATAATTAACCTTGAAATTAAGAAGACGACTTAGGTTTTTATAATCAGGGGATGTAACGTCCCATAAACACATTGACTTTCGGCAATCTTCAATAAATATTAAAACTTTTCCGTTAGGCCACATTTTGTAACTAAAAACGTAAAACGCCTACACCCAATGGTTCCAAGACGGAGACTACGACTTATTGTCGGTACGAACATTGTCTACCCATTGTTTCAGGTCTCCCATTTCTGTCGGGAGACGAAAATTCTTCGATTTCGGTCTCCAAATGGTCTCTAGTCATGATATTTGTCTCCCTATTGTCTCAGCACCCGGCTAGAGACAATCGAGAGACATTGTCTCCTAACGTGGACAAGGCATTACACTGGAACTTCTACTCTGCCATATCGAAAGATTCAGTTGGCATTTTGTTGGCATAATGTTAAAACCACCAAAAGGATTACCATTTAATCCTTTAGCATTTACATTACATCACAGAGAAGAAAAATATATTCCTTCTCTGTGATTACATGCATAAGTTTAGATTGAACACAAATAACTTGGTTATAGTTTGGTTTTTGTACTTCGGTTAAGATGAAAATAAACCCTATATTATTTTTCCTAATAAGTTTTGACCAATTTTCAATTTTTATTGAATTCGTTTGTCAATAACACGTTGTACTGCTGTCCTAACAATTCACGACAAATTTGGAGTAACTCATACTTCCTTTTTTGAATATTTAGTACAGTATTTATAAAACTGTTAGTACTCTTCGCCGTCAAAATATTTATATCTTCAATTTATTCAGGATTATCTTTGGAAGCACAGAAGGTCTAATTTAATTACAAGTTTCTAAATGATGACCTAAAATTTATTAAAGTTAAAAAATTTAAATAAAACAAAACTAATAAAGCAAAGTGAATTAAACATTCCTTATAATTACGTTTCCTGTGGAATATATAAACCAATTATTATATTATTTTTAACTTCTGTAACTTCTAAAAAATAAATGATTAGTGATATCTCCTAATCCATTTCGAATTAGGTTGGCTAACTAGTATACAAAAATATGAAATATATACAAATCCATAAATAACAAAATCCTTCAACACTGTAACTAAATTTAAATAAAAATAGAAGAAGAAGTTACCCATATTAAGTTAAAGATAAAATAGCCTATCTGTATTGAAAATGGTAAAAGAAAACAGAATTTATATATATATTTATTTATATTATGAAGACTGTATAATAAAATATAGTTATCTCAAGCGTATTTGTTGATATATTTCAAAGGTAAATTATTATTCCCGTAATCATCTGATATTTGTAAGATTTTGCTTTGACAAATATTTCATTTCGTTGCTATAATTCTAATGGAATTATATTTATTGTTGTTGAGTCATAGATTATTTAGTGAAAGGATAAATTGCTTGGACATATTACATACTGTATGTTACACTAGTTAAACATTATACATACAGGATAACCAAACACATTCGCATATATAGCTATGGTTAAAAAATATACCCTACCAGGTATATATACAAATATCTAGTTAAATTTGATGTCCGACATTTTGGGCGTAGACTTTTTTAAATTGAGTAACAAATGGAGTTCTTTTATTGGGGCCAATCAAGTTTATTCGGCAGATCGGGCTTGGAGTTCTATTGGCAGCACGATTAGTCCAGCCTTCCTTCGAGAGGTCACGCTAGTTCAAACTTAAATAAAGTTTATAGCTGTATAAATTTTAAACTTCCTTAATAGACCCTAAACAAGTAGTTTTATTTTTTATGATAGTGGCAAAATTCCTTGATCCTGTGTAATCATTATGTGTAAGCTCAAAACTCAATGTTAAAAGGTCAGACACCATAATATTCATTGTTAGTTGGAAGGTTTTTAATGAAAAATGTACGTTACCAAACCAACTATCCAAATATTATTCCATAGATTTAACTAAATAGGTATTGTTTTTGGGACACCCTCTTAACCCTCTGTCGGTAAGGTGGATTTTCATCACACAAATGGTAAGGTTGGGTCGGATCCGACCCCACCATTTGTTTTCTTTAAAATAATGAAAATAAAATGAAATTCTGCATTGTAATACATATTTATTACATAGAACAATAAATTTAATTAAATTATTTTTTGTTATATGAAAAATTAATATTATTTTAAATTAAATTTGGAAAAAATCTTTTGTTATAGAACCTTAATAAAGTATCAAATACAATTCTTAGTCAAACGTAAATAACTTAAACTATTTAATTACAGTAAATTGATTAACTAACTATTGTTTGATTAGATAATATAGTATTTAGAAATGAACTAAATAGATAATAATTATAGTAGAATCCTAATGTGAATAACCAGGGTTTTGGGCAGAAGCACATTTCGGACAAAATATTACTTTGTGTTCTGCACATAAACAACTGTAATACATTGCACAAAATAGATTTCCTTTACTATCCTTTAAAGGATCATACAATTTGCATCTTTTCCTTTTCAAGCATGGTTTACCAACATACGGAATATCACTCATAAATTAAAATGTTCTAGAATCACAAAGTGAAATTATTTTTAAGCCATACTTATCTGGTTTTGATAGTATATACATTTTGAATGAACATTTTCTTCGGAAGCTTAACAGAGTCTCATCTACTGTAACGTATTTTATCTAATCTAAAATAAAATCTACGTATTCTATTAGATTTAGGACTTACGACGGACTAAGACGTTCAATAGTCCATTATCGACGCTAAACGACGGCCGTTTCGGCTATTCAGCCATTTTCATACTACATGCAATGGTTTAGATAATATGGGCTTTACCTGTTATCCTAAATTCTACATTGATTTTGCAAAAGTTGTGTAAAAGTCTGTCATTGTTTTAAAAGGTGTGTCGTTAACAATGTTTGGTAACATTTTGAGTTCTGAGAGTAAACTGTTACTGAAAGTAAACAAAAATCCAAAATTTTGTACGTCTAGGGTCAGGCCTACTTGAATCGGGACTTAGTAGGCTAAGTATAAACGTTTTTAAAAAACTTTTAAAATGTTGTAACATTCAACCTATGTTTATATTTGAAATTTCTTCAAAAACCATCTCCACCCCCAAATATATGTCATTTGGGGCCGTGGGATTTGAAAAAAATATTTTCCTTAGATTTTTTAGGGGCGAATAGTGGGGTTTTAGCTGAAACTAAGGTATATACGTTATATAGGCCTATTAGCACGATGTAGGCTATATTTTATAATGCGTGTATTATTATTATTTTTAGCTATGTAAAGCAATCCTTTAAAACTGAACCGGCATAACACTGGAAACTCGCACTACTTCGGTTTATTTTGTTAACGGTCTCGTTACTGTATTGTACAATGGTTTGAAATCGTTGTGGCTGGACAAATACAACAGTTCAAACCTACTGGTCACTTTAAGTCCGGCCGTGACACATCCCTATAAGCAACTGGAACTCCTTGGCTCGTGCTTTTCGGCGCTTGTTACTCGATAACTATACAATTACATTACTATTAATAAACTTATTTCGATTGTTAAACACTCCGCATTGCGCGGTTGAATGATTTGGCCTTTGGCTTTGCACACTTGTTCTCTAAACGGGCGTTATATTCATATTATATAGATTAAAGTGTGGGTCTTATGCGTACGCGTTGTGTTATTAGGACGACTTTCTATGAAAGTTTGTGGTTAGATTGATTATTGGCACTTTCTATCCCGTAGTCTCGTCTGTGGCCATCCTAATGTTTCAGGCATAGTACAGTAGGCCTACTAGTTGATCTTGTAGGAACTATTACAGTCAATAATGTTGGTTGTGAAAAGTAAGCAACTATTGACAGTAAATTAATAAATTAACTTTTCAGGTTTATTTAAATTGTGTATAAACAAATTGGTATTTTTGTTCTTTTGCTGTTCCGATTTTCTCACATATTTACAATATCATCTGATTTTCAAACTGTTGGTTAAACTTATTAGTAATAATGTATGGTTTTAGGATTTCGTAACTGAGCTAAAATCTGAAACTTTATAGAATTACTCGTTTGTCTATCACAGTTGAGTTCCTCAAGAACGGACACCATAATGAAAATTTGCATAGTATAAAGCAAGCTAAACCCGTCAATACTCCAATATTCGGAACTCGGCTAACTTGCGTTTTGCGATCCAAAGTTAGTTTTTTTCCAAAAATTTATTTGAATGATTTATTGTTTTGCAAAGATTGTATTTATGGATATCAAAACTAGTAATTTGTTTTCATTCTGTAACATTTAGTTTTCAAAATATTCTCGAAATGTTCAAAATCTCAGCACATTTTATTTTAAAAAGTACAGGCAAATAAAGACTTTAGTGAAAAATGTTTATGCTCTGTGTTCAGTAATGTTAGTTTAATATCCAGCGTGTTATTCTTTAGATGGACAGTTCGTATCGATTCGTTTTTATTATTAATATCATTGTGGTCATACTTGCACTTTGGTGAATGTTTAGAATGTAAGAATATTACACATTTATTTGTTTGGATTAAGTTAAATCAAAACATTATAGCCTATATTGAAATAATTTTATATTGAAGATCTAAACCGATGAAATTACAAATATCAACAAAGTCTCACTAACTGGATGTGGTGGTATAAGTGATTAACTTAAACAAGCAATAAATCAACAAATATCGTATATCAGAGATATTTTAGTGTCGTCGGTCGTCCATAACCTTTTATTTAATCAAATTCAGATATTAATATCCAACCTTAATATGAAAACTAAATATTTTGAATTTGAAAAACTTAAATAAATCATTTACTATTTGATGGTAAAAATATATATAGTTAGTCAAACAGATATGTAAATTTTAGTATAGGCTCCCAGTTCTGCCGTATAAAAACTTTAAACCTAAAAAAGTATTTCATACATTTGTGGAAAGGTTGTTATTTATATTGTATGGATGTACAGATTTATTTAGGATACACAAGGTTATATTTGTCTAAAACATCTTAACAAGTTTTATTTTATGTACAACTTTATTTAAGGGGTGTAACATAGAGAAAACAGTTTCGTATTAAGAAATTCCATTAAACCTGCTAAGGCCTATACAACTTCACTGTCGAAGTGAAGTATTTTGTTGAGGCCACATTTCGCGGCCTTCATTCTACTTTGACGTCAACATATTAGCTGAGAGGGCTTGACACTTTATTTACTTTACAAGTATGCGCTACGTTGGATTCAGAGAAATGCACACACACATCGCCACTCAAACACTCCTCGGTATAACAAACATATTCTTAACCTTAAACCTTATTCTTCTTGCTTACAATCACTTTCCTGTAAGTTTAAACTTGGAAGCATCTGTGTGCCAGGCCAAGTGTATCTGTGAACAAATTCACCCGGTTGTATGGGCCTTTGAAATTTTACTGCGTTAAGCAATAAAGATAAAAAAGCAATGTCGCTCATGAAAGTAGGAGTAAAGTGGAGGTTATGTTCCAAAGAAACAGCAGACTGTGCCACAATGTAAGTATCACTACTTTGATAATCTGAAGGGGTCTGGAACTTGGCCCTTTTTACACGGTTATGTTTTTGTTGGATATGCAATACACGCCATTGGCTTTATATTGAGTCACCAATAACGGGGAAGATCTCACATCCCTTAAGGTGCGGCTATACACACCCGTCACGTCACGTCAAGGCTGGAAAATATTTGAATGCTCTGAGAGGGAGCACACCGTGCCGTGTATATCCGTACCTTTAACCTCGCTGAAATGTAAGCAAACAATATCTGACCATCGAGGAAACTAACAAATATGTTCGTAAAGATATTTTTTCCATGCTTTGCAAATAATATTTACTCTGTTGATGCAAACCTTCAATCGAAGTAACCATTTGCAAAATCGAAATTATTTTAATGATCTTGTGAAACGCGCTCTTTATTTAAATCTCTTAACTTACAACTTTTAACTCTTACTTAAATCACAGGCTTCATAAAAGATCCCATTTTTTTTCCTTTGTTCGCAATTCTCATTTTCATGATTATATTTTGAGGTATCTGGATTTATTAGGGTGATAGTATTGATAATTTTATTTGTTTTAACATTGGGGTTAAACATTCACAGCTACTTCTTTCTCAAGTAGCTACACTGCACATACAAATCATTTTTTAAAGTTATGTATTTAAATCTAACATATCATAATAGTACTAGCGATTTAATTTCATTCTTTGCAGTTTTAGCAATTCTACAGAAACAACTTATAGCAGTTTATTAAATATTATTCTGCTAATAATATATCCCCTTCTATTCCTAATGGTCTAATTAATGTTGTTTTTATTTTCAGAAATTAATTAAATTCTAATTTTTAAGACTCTCATATTGAGTCTATAAGCTTTTCCAATTTATATTATTGATGCGCGAGACGAGGTGAGGCGTTTTCGAGGAACGAGTGTAGTCACAAATAAAATAAAGGATTTAAATTGTTATTTTTTCTTTTTCTCTAAATATAGTAGTGCTATAAATAAGTACACAAATTTTGTTCGTCTATTTATGCTTTCTACTGGATACATTTTACATTGTTTCGCCCATACTAATAACATTATTTTGCTTTATTTTTGTTCCTTATGGCATGGGTATCTTTATGACAGTTATAGCCTACTTATGAAAACGGGTTATTTTAGTGCATTACTTCGAAATAATCGGTAACAAAGTTCTTTTACCAAAACATGTAAAACCACGAATTACATAGTTTAAATATATATTTTTGTTTTACTTTAGCCTACTCATAAATTCAAAATTTACCCAGATTGATTTTAGCTAGACTCCCAATATTGAGGAAGCTTTTTCAAAATTGTAAACTTTCAAATTCGTAAGCAGGCCAGGATAAAACAGAAAAACAAATAAACTGTGCATTGTAATCACTAACTGCGTATAACTAAAATTAACTGTTTACAAAAATGAATAGTCATACAAGACAGAAAATATATTTCGAAACGCATTTAGAGCATTGCTCCAGATATTCCCATTTTAGTCTCGAAGAAATGATTGTGCTTTAATGTTTGTGCTTTCACGTGCATTTTATAACCATGTAGGCTTACTGCTGAATTTATGTAAACGTTAAAGAAGAGCTGGACACTATACGGAAAGTTACAAAACGATTCTTCTATCTACATAAACCAAAACCTTTATATACATACACACATAGGAAAAGAAGAAACACGTGCTATATTTGTTATCAAATTCTGTATCGATTTAATAGATCGCGTCACTAATTTATATCATAAAAATTTTTACCACTATTTTTTCAGCGAAATATAATATACCCTGTGATATTTCAAACTTTATGATCATTTTTTAGGCCTATATAGTGATTTTTAACTCTTTGTGGTTTTTGGGAGGTTAGTTTAACCATCTTGAATTTATTATATGGCGAAGAATTTGAAAGTAGGCTATATGTGCAAAGTGAAACAGCTTCTTGAATTATTTGTACTTGCTAAGTGGAATGTTTCAACTTCGGGTTGTTAAATTAAGAAAACCAAGCATATGTTTGCATTTTGAATGAATAGTTGCGTTTTAGAGGCTTCTACTTCATACTTCTCACCAACAGCAAGAGTAGGAGCTACAATCAGACAGACGTAAAGATATTTGTAAAACCATTAATAATAAGTCCCAAGCCACAATTAATTCCTCTTTGTGCTGGTGCCTCACTAATGATGAGGCTGAAGGTCGTTGCGGCCGCAGTAGAAGGTGTGAAAAGACTTGACGAGAAGCATCATATCGGGACAGCTTTAGCTTTCCATAGTTCCGCGTAAGCTACACACATTACATTACTTCTCTCTCTCTCTCTCTCTCTCTCATTCGAGTGAAAGCCATCTTCTCTTGATTATAAACAAATTGCATTACTTGTCTCCTTATACACTAACCCTGCAAAAACTATAGATTAAACATAAATTATTTGTTATGGTAATGTGTCTTATCAATTTCCTAAGAATAAACGATGTCTATACACGAGAAATCGCAAAACTATAATTGCAGGGTAGATGTTCACATACTCTTAGATATTAATAATGGTTATTCGTGTTGTTCGCAGATTTAGAATTGAATCCGATGAATAAATCATATCTATTTATGTTCCCGGAATCCTGATAAAGGGTGTGGATGTTTCTCTAAACATAGTAAACCAGATCATATAGCGGCACAGTAGCCGAGGAATGTTTCCAGAATCCGGGTAAGGATGTTTCTCTAAACATAATAAATCAGATCATCTAGCAGCCCTGAAGACAAGCTATGTT
>JAGFPH010000790.1:124972-158718 GCA_018207615.1 Philaenus spumarius
ATATGCTTTGCTATTTATTCTTCCAAGACTTTTTATTGCTATAAATAAAGGTAAAAACGTCGCTTTTTCTGTATATTTCACGTAATTTCAAAAAAACGTATCGTGACAAACGTTTTTTTTTTTTTCAACGACAAAGTTATTAGATAATGGTAATATTATTTGGATCGGAAGACTTTTGAAATCAGTCAAGGAGTATTTATCTATTACTACAAAATTACGAAATCGCTATTTTTCTAAATTTTATAGCCTACATAATACACGTTTTAATGCCAACCTAATTTTCTTTTGCTACAAAGTTGTTCGATGCGGTCTGCATGCTTTATGCACACGTAACTTGTTTTGAATCGGCGCAATAGTTCTAGAGTTATAGCTATTTTTGTGCTGCTATAAAGTTAAAAATCTAGATCTAGAAGAATTAACCTAATTGCATAATCATTTCAAAAACTATACTATACATATTGTGTTAGTGTCATTTGATGAAAAATTGCAGTCAAACGTATGTAGATATCTTTTCACTAGTTGCCGAGCTATTAACGTGTAGCTTTTAATTTGAGCTAATGTTTAAGTTTGATAATGTTTAGGTACATTTTCATAATTTTATAAAAGGTTAGTTTGTCTGTGTGCCGTTCAAGTGTTTGGTGGGAATTTCGCGTTTTATATTATTTCTTTGTGTAGAAAGAAAATTTAGTGAAGTAAATATCTGATTTTACAATTAATTTTTACTTCAACTTTCTTAGTTTTGCAAATCATTTCAAAAACTATACTATACATGTGTTAGTGTCATTTGATGAACAATTGCAGTCAAACGTATGTAGATATCGTTTCACTAATTGCCGAGCTATTAACGTGTAGCTTTTAATTTGAGCTAATGTTTCAGTTTGATCATGTTTAGGTAAATTTTCATAATTTTATAAAAGGTTAGTTTGTCTGTGTGCCGTTCAAGTGTTTGGTGGGAATTTCGCGTTTTATGTTATTTCTTTGTGTAGAAAGAAAATATAGTGATAGTAATAAATATTTGATTTTACAATGATTTTTTAGTTCAATTTTCTTAGTTTTGCATGTTAGCTTTATCCGCATATTTACATTTGCAGTCAAAAGAGTTTGTTCGTTTTTTTCGGGTCCTTGACAAGAACTAGAGAAACACTGTATGAAAAAATCGACAAAGAGGTTAACCTAGAAAGACATTAATCTTTAGCGGATAGGAAGAGAATAGCTAGTATTCTAAGTTTGATAAATTATTAGTTTAACTTTCATTGTTTTGTATAGGTTACGTTTGTTTGTACAGTATTATAACATGTTTTGCTTGTTATTCTACTGATTTCTTAATTCCATTGCAGCTACATGATGTGCTTTCAATCGGTTTAGTTTTTCTGCTGTAAGGCTACGTTTCACCCGTTATTATAAATTCCCACACTACTTTGTAAAGTAAAGGTTGTAGAGACGAGATGGCTTACTGGTCATTACTTTGGACTTCGGCCTCCACATTTAGAGAAGGCTACTGACTACCGAGGGCTACCGGAGGCAATCATTCTGTCATTAATTATACTTGTCAACTTACAATGCGCTCATTATAGTACTACTATTCGCTTCAAAAATATAGTATAGACAGTTACGAGCGCTTCCATATTTCTTTCCATATCCATACTTTGCGTAATTATTCCTACCTTTGTTTATAGTTCTTAATTGAGCCCGCACTAATGAGATATTGATTGCGCGAATTTGCAGTTAAAACTGAATGTGTTAGTACCGTGATGGGAATATCATCACAATCATTTTTATTAAGATTATTGAAATGTGTATTTAATTACTTTAATGGATCTTTTGTAAGGTTTATTCTCTTTTCTTTATACACCATACTCACAGGCATTTATGAAGTTATAAAATGCAAGAAGAGGGAAAATACCGTTTGGCAAGAAAACACAAGTGCATATTATATGGCGATATTAAGGTTATTGTAATCAATTAACAATAAAGTATATCCATGTTAAGTTTGAAATATATGCGGAGACTTGAAGTAGGAAAATTTGTATTGCAATATGTAATCAGAAGAAAACCATAATGAGAGGAGATAGCCTACTATGGTGGAATTATCACCGTTCTCGCTACTCTACGTCCTAGACGATTTAAAACTTGAACAGATGTGCGAACAAAATATGTTATCCATAGATAGATCAGCGTGAATACTTTTGAATGTATATTGACAAAATATAATTTATGTTCTTTCAGTTCATTACCGTAACTTTATTCCACAAAAGTAAATTATCAAACGCATAATGAAAACCAGTTATACTATGTTTACCCTACAACACAAAGGAAAATTATACATCTTTATGACAGACAGAGCCACTATTCAGATTATTTGGTACTAAAAACCAGAATTTTGAGAGTTCTATATACATATATATATATATATATAACAAAAAACATAAAAAATGTAATTATTGAAACTTCCTGAGGATTGCCCAATGAAGATCATTCATTGATCACAGCCACCTTCTGCGATTGTGGCTATCAAATATAGAACCATCTAGTTGATGGTCAGGAAACTCCGTATTTTACTTTAAGGTTATTTAATAAAAAATATTAGGAGTAAAACATAAATAAACGAATAGTGCAACAACTACTAAAAAAACAACTATCAGTACTTTATTCAAAATATTCCGCAGCAGCTGATATAATCTACTGTTGTAATTGTGTTGTTCTCTAGTGAGCTTTTTGTGGAGGGTTTAGTGTAGGCTACTATTTCAAGTTTATTTGTGTCTATACATATATAACTCTCTTGAATTGTTTTTTATTTTACAAATCGACCTAAAACTAATTATCCTATTTTTATTGAGATTTTAAATTTTTAACAATGTTTATTTTACGGGAGTAGCCTTTAATAGTTCAATTAGTAATAAAATTTATATTTTTAGTTTTATGCTTTGTTATTAATAAAATTGTGGTTTCGAAAATGTTTGCTCAAGTATTCGTGTAAGTTACATAAATTATGTAATATTTTAGTTAAATAATATTTTATAAACATTATATCTACTGTGTTAACCAGCTTTTCTCTCTATAATTTTGTATCGTGTATTAAAAGTATATTTAAAGTTAAGACAAGTAATTTAAACAGTTTTAAGAACAAAATATTAGTATTATTACTTTTGTGCAACTAGATAATTTTATATTAAACTGTTCAAGTGATGAAAGCAGTTTAACGGAGAAATTGTGTTAATGGGACGATATTTTCTCTCTTTTGTGGATATAAAATTTGTTGTTGGAATCTGAAATGTATGTATAATTAGATGTAATGTTTTTGTAAGTGCTTTCCTCTAAGATTTTGTGCCATAGCAGGTATAAACGACGTAATATAAATGCACCGGCACGGAGCGTCGAGTGGTGTACGGGTATTTTGTTAGTAGAGGTGAATAAATATGATTGAAGTGACAGCGGTATGATGGATGCTCGGCTTGCCATATGTTGGTTGCTTCCTTATTGCCCTGAGGCACTTGTTGGGTTTTATGTTCGAACCTGGAGAAATACCGTTGGCACTTAACTGCGGAATTTTGAATAAAGCAGTGTTTAATTTGGAGAACAAAGTGTTGGATAATGAGGTAGTTTCAGGAACTTGTATACATTTATCCCCTACGTCATTCTACTTCAAGGTTGATTGTAAAACATATGCTGAGAAACTATATCATAAAATTGCGAATTTTAAGTTGTAGTCTAAGGGAGTAGAAATAGAACCTGCTTTGTAACGGCCATAGATATTTTGATGTCTTCTTCGGACACAGCTTTGGTATTTGCTACACAGTACCTCGGAACTCTTGAAAAAAGGTCTCAAACTGTCTTCTCCAAATAGTTTGCAAACTGAGTAAACAGAAATATACCTTAATGAGTTTGAGTATCTCAAATTAAGGACTCGTTTGAGGACGCAGGTTCATATCTGAGCGTACACCATTGACATTATGTAGTTAAAATATTATTAGTTGCTTTTCAAACGATGATAACCCATCGATGATTTCCACTTTACAAATAACAAACAAATATATCTGCGATTAATGTTGCCCAAATTTACTCGGCGTTATTAAAAATACTGACTTACTTACAAACCAAACGGAAGGAAACCAGCAAATAAACTATTTCGGGTCGTTAATTACAAATCTACTAGCAGTTTCGGATGTTTAAAAAATATTTGTACAGAAACTTAAAGTTTGGAATGTAGGTGGCCCTATGAGAAACACAGAAAATAATATTTTTTCTAAGGTAAAGTGTCGTAGTATTTTAGTTTGAATTTAAAACTTTTTTTGAGGTCTCAGCTCTCAGCTTATGTATGCAGCAAACACTATTGTAAGTTACAGTTTAAAATAAAATGTATTTAAGATTAGATTGAATTTTTTATTCATTTGAAAGGTTAGATAAATATTACAGAAATATTTAACTCTGAAAATGCATTCCACTAGCAACTTTATTTCATAAATAGGCCTACTTCTTTTCTCCGTAGATTTTTCTATTTATCATGCCACTTTAAACTGTTACAGTTAAAACATTTATCGCTATAGTTTAAGTGTAGAAACAAATTATTTTGAAATAGCTCTTGGGATTTTTTCTTGACGTCTTTACTTTATGCCAGTTGGAAATATAAAGACAGAGAACAACGTACAGCTCAAGTAAATCGAACGCCAGCTGCTAGGTTCCAACTTAAGCGCAATTAATCTCAACTCCAATATGTTTCTTATTGCGATGCACGAGTTATAAGCAAAAGAAACATTCAGAATGAATTTCACATATTCAAAAACCTCCAAAAGAAATTGTAGGATTTCATATTTACTGTAAAAATTATTTTTTATATTAGTCTTCAAAACCAATGAAGTGCAACGGTTGGGTATGTGAAATAAACAATAAAGCTTGATCTAGAGACAGCTGCAGTAAATGTTCGTCAAAATAACACGATCTAGAGAAATACAAATGTATTTAATGTGAAGTGAGTAATACCAAATGAAGTTAGTAAACTATGTTTCTACAGGTTGTTAAGACGACGTTTGATAGCATTATTACAAAGCCAGTACGAAAGTAGCCCACATCGTTCTACGCGCTACACTAACAAGCAAACAACAAACTGTGTCACTACAAATGCCAGGGTGAGATCTTAACCTCAAAGAATTTGACAAATTCCCTTACCATTAGTGATGTTTCGAAACAAGAAAATTATGAAAAATGAGCTTCTTCGACTGAGATTGGTTTACCGATTAGTCGGTGATTTCATTAGTCGGCACCATCCTGCCCTTTCTTTAAAACCCCGACATTCTGCCATTATCTTTCTTTGCCTATTCTGCCATATTCGTTCCTCCACTTTCCACACCATTTTGTTATCGCCTTGGAATCTTATAGCAATAACTTGGACTCACAATTCTTCCTCCAATGACTAGTTCACGTTCTCTTTAGACATACTTGTACTCTTCTATTATCTATTTTATTTTTCTAATATTTTGATAATATTTCTACCTACTTTTAAAATAAAAATGTCCTTTTCCTAGTTGGCTATTTTTTAATTCGTTTCTTTACATAATATCTTTAATACTTTTCTTCCAGTTCTATTTATTGAAAATATTTTGTACACTTCCATAATGGTTTTATTGGTTGGTCGTCAACAATATATAAAAAATTATTGTTGTGTATTGCACTTATAATAATTTTACTATAAATTATTTGTAACGTTCTTTAGTTTATATTTTTTCATTAGCTTATGTACATAGCTTGTTCTTTGATTTTGTTTGAGGTGAACTCTTTACGTCCTTCTTAAAATGTACTGTCCAAATGTATTTCAGCAGTTTCATAAATTCATTGTTTTTTATATAGAGTAGAATAGAATAGAATAAATTTATTACAACACGCTAATTTTACAAACAAAAGAAATACATAATAGAACCGTGTTGTAGAAGCAACCCCAACAGGTAAAAAACTCAATTACTGGGGCGCCATCTATACAAAAATAAAATAAGTCATGCCTAAACTATGAAACAAAAAATAATTAAACAAAACAACCAAATACATGTTCAAACACATTATATACAAATAAACAATAATGATGAAAACATAAAAACTAACATATTATACCTAGCTGTTGAGTCCCATCAAAACCTGCAAACCCACAATCAGCGCTGGTTAATACAGACAAAGTCTCCCTACGGAACCTCGACAAACCCCAGGAAATATCCACCCTGTGAGCGACCAAATTATACAGAGCAATTGACGAGTTCAGCGGCGACGACGCATGAGCATTGGTTCTAATGCGCTCCTGGTAAAGTGGTCGTCTGATTCTTATCCCATAAGGTGGAACATACCAGCTTATCTGTCTTAGGCTCTCAGGATCCTCAATCACGCCACACATAACTCCTCTCAAGAAACACAACCTCAACAAATTTCTCCTAACTGCCAACGAATTGACTTCAAATGCACTTAAAAATTCTTCATACCTTATTGTCCAAATTTGTTGGTTATTAAATCCAAATTTTTTATAAAATAACACAGGCAAAAATCTTTTCTGAACTTTTTCTATCATATTATATAATATTTTGTTGATGGTGACCAAACAATACAGGTAAATTCCAGCCCTGATCTAACTAGACTATTAAATAAAACTTTCAGAACGACAATATTATTAAAATCCCTCCCCAACCGACAAATAAAACCCAAGGTGGAATAAGCTCTCTTTACTATATTAACAATATGACAACTAAAAGATAAATCTTGTGTCATAAGAACCCCCAAATCCTTAAAGTTAGTAACTCTATTCAATAACTGCAAATCAATGTTATAATTGTTAATTAAAGGCTGTAACACTCTATAATATGACATGACGCATATACAGCCCAGGACAGTAGTTCATTTATATAATATATATGTTATTAATACATACTTATGTTTAGTGTTCCTTACAAGAATTGATTGAACTTATAAGTTAAATCATTATCTTTTTTCCTGACATTTAGCAAAGTTTGAAAATAATAATAAACACAAATCTTTGTTTTGGAGGTCATACAAGTAGCCTAACCGAGAAAATTGACGTGGCTCATTGTTGGCTGTAGGCTGCGTTGAAAGCAAATACAAAATACTGTATATACAATTTATTTCAAACTCTGTATTTAAAATTTAAATTTAAACAAATATCAGCTTTTAATTGTATAACGTCGTTGTACTTAAATACTGTAAACTCAAAGAACTGAAATAAAAATATATTTAAAAGTTAAATAACTTCTGAACTTTTAAAAAAAATATAGTATGGTACGTAGACTTCCACTTGACCGTGCTGCGTTAATGGTTTAATACCTTTAATTGCATAACCAAATAGGATTGTGATTGGCTAAGTTTGGAGTGCGTTGTATTAATGCTCAAATTACGAATACAACGGCGCGGCGACGGAATGAAACTGTTTTGGGTAAATCGTGTGTATTTTAATTCTGCATAATGATGTGCGCAGAAGCGAGTGTTCGGCAGATGGTAGCCGCAGCTAAGCACAATTATTGTTATTACTAAGGCAAGGGTTATAGGCAATTACTCAGAAGAATGACAAATTGTGGTGCATTAGAGCTCCGTACGAGCTCGGTTAAGGCGGCGGAATGCGTGGCTTCCACCGCACAACCACTAATCTAGTTTACAATACAAGAAAACTCAAATATGGCTCTGCCGCATAAAACAGTTGGTTGTCGATATTTTCCTTTATGGAATTATACATTTTTACCAAAACTTTGTACAATTTAAATCTTATTTACAAATATTAATTTTATTTGTGTGCGTTTTTTCATTATTGAGTTATTAATAGAATAAAGATTATACATCGGTGCATCCTTTAAATTTGTTTGTTAAGTTAATTTATGTGCGACTCTCAATATTGTTTTGGGCTTTCCTTAGTTATAAATATTGAAGGAATTAATGATATCCGGGTTTTATCTCGATATTGTGTTAGGCATTTTCTGTATGATTTTGGGAGAACCTGCTTTTTAAATAC
Organism: Philaenus spumarius; assembly: GCA_018207615.1. Taxonomy (NCBI): domain Eukaryota; kingdom Metazoa; phylum Arthropoda; class Insecta; order Hemiptera; family Aphrophoridae; genus Philaenus; species Philaenus spumarius. Next base: position 132,963 of record JAGFPH010000790.1, read on the forward strand.
GACGTAGCTTACTTAGAAAATGATTTCAAATTTCCAGTTACCCTAATAGTAGCCTAACTCCTCATTGCAGCTCGACTTATAACAATGTCTTTTACGGTGTGTTATTCATCTGTCCGTCGCGTCGTCCAAATAGTCCATAGGCAAAAAGTAAGCAACTGAACTTTTTTTCTAAATGTGCCCACTTACGAGTTATATTTTATGTCGGTTATTACAGTTCTTGTGTTTTTTTTTAATGTTTTGAAACTTTCACCTGATGATGCCACACTGAATGTCGAAACAGTTGTAGTGATAAAACGTACGCCATTCAGAATTGCAAAGACTGACAAACAATATTTTTGAATTCTTCCATATTTGGTATATACTAGGCTATATGGCGACATGAATTTAGCAACATTTATTTATTTTTTGTAAAATTGAATCGAATAAGAATGCGAACACTGAATAGTTTTACTTATTTGGAAAGTAACAAATAAAATGATTTTGTCGACTAAAATCGTTTAAAATATAAATTAACAAACACAAAATTATTAGAAAATTTTTGATTTCCCATGAGTCGATATGAAATCCTTAATCATATCGTATTGAGAAACTTTGATATGTTCTAATACATATATTTTTGAAGCATAACTTATAAAAGAATAAAACTTTTTCAATACAACTAAACATTAGCTAAATTTAACCATAACTAAATATTATTAGTAACCTTATCAGTTTTAGCCTCACGTCTTGTGGATCAAAGAAACCGGCGTAGTAATCAACATCTAAAAATCTCTGAACATCGTAACCTTACTTTTAAAGACTTTTTATGTCATAGTTTAACTCAAGTACCAGGAGACCGAGCTAAAGCTCGATTATAAGCAGGGCTATGATTTCAATAATAAATATTGGATTATTGAGTTTTGAGGTAAGGCCTATAACATTAAACAACTAAATAAAGGGTATATACAACATTAGGCTTACCTGTAATAAAAATACAGTTTAAAGGATTAACCATAATCTCAACGCTATGCCTCAGAAATAAGTCAGGCCTAAATTAAAGGTTAATATTTCAATATCGATTTAGGCCTAGGGCCTAGTTCGCTCACGTCAATAACTATTATTGCAAATTTCCGTGAACATCGTTTAGGTTAGGCCTATAACATTAAACAACTAAATAAAGGGATGTTTATTTAGCAGTATTCGTTGCCATGGTAACTATAAATAGATACAACATTAGGCTTACCTCTAATAAAATACAGTTTAAAAGAAAACAGATGATTATTGTAATGGCATTGAAAACATTTGCATCAGCTGTGCTTCGTTTAAAAGAAAACAGATGATTATTGTAATGACATTGAAAACATTTGCATCAGCTGTGCTTTGTATTGTTTAAAATGGACAAATTTCACTTTTTAATTTAATAAAAAGACGTAGAAAACGAATTTTCCCAGACTGGTGACCATTTCCAATCGATTTCTCGTGGCCAAAAGCCCCATATAAAATCAAAAAAATCCAAAATCCTTAGACGGAGATTCTAGATCCATTTAGCAGACAGACAATTATCTCTCGCTTTAGAAGATAAGATAAGAATATGGTGCTGGCGTTTTAATACGGTGCGGTTCGTGGCGTCCTTTTTTAGTCCTATAAGTCATGAGGTAAAGCAAAACAAAATGTCCATTACTAAAAATGATAAAAACTCAAAAACGATTAAGTTTGATAAGTAGGTACTACTTCCAAAATTATTTTGTAGTTGTTTCAACATTGAATGTGTTTTGTGTGTCAGTCATGTCAAAGGCGTAAAAGTAAATGAAATGATAACTGAACATATATAAACTAAAAATGTATTTCTAATATTAATTGGAAAATAATCTAAAGAAGAATTACGAGATCGACTAATTTGTATTAACTCTCTTGGTTTCAAATTTGGTTAAATGCGATGGATTTATATTCTCGTTCATTTATAAACTTCTTAAACGTCGTCTAATATTAATATAAATAAAATGATGTATGTGGGCAGAGTAATTTCAAATTTTGTAAATTATTATAATCCTATTTGTTGTGTTTTATTAACAAAGAAATAATTATTTTAATGTGATCATGCGTAACCTCATTTTACAATAGTTATTTATGTTAGTAGTAACTCGGCAATTTATTGTTTTATTGAACCTGTACATACTTAAGTTTTGTAATAGCGCGATTAAAAGCCGCGGCACATGTATGAAAACAATAAAAATGTAAAATATGAATACAAATAATTACAGGGTGTTAGTAAAACTTACGTTACGTTAACCCTAAAGCGTTTAATTTCCTATTGGATCGTTAAAACTTCAACGTCGTCAAATAAATACTTCAACAGATTGGCGTCTGAGGTTAAGGTCAAAATGTCATTAAAGTTAATATTTTTATATGAGCTTGGTGTAAAACCTGCGATGTCACTGCGAAACTCTTCGTGTTAAAGTGACAGTGAAAGCGTCTAAAATTATTGATCTTTGATAACTGTTGTAAACAAGAAATAGTAAACTTAAATATTTAATTGATCAAATAATTTGAGATGGATGTCAAAATGACAAACTATTAATTTAATTAAAAACAGATGAAAATAGAAGTACAGTAATTAAAATCCGTGTATCCTATAAATATAAATGGCGCCTTTGGCTCCAGTGTTCTCATTGTATAGTGGTAACTAACCAGAATTTAGCTTGATAAGCAAAAATACTTACCGGTGACGCTTGATTTAAGAGATGGCTTTTATTCCAGTCTTGAATAGATCCATTAGTAGATTAAATTTAATTAGGATTCTGCAACCCTAGATTTTACGTAATTTGATACACACATTTCCTGAACGAGAATAAATGATATTTGACAAATATTTCATAATAGAAACGCAATGTCAATTTGTGTTCCTTTATCATATTTTGACACTTACTTAAATTTTAAATAAAGGCGAATGTTCGTTGAATTATGTACTTTTATTTCAAAAATGTAGATTCAATTACGAATGTAACCAGGGCCGGCTCTGGAATTTTTGGCGCCCTAGGCGAAAACAAATTCTGTGCCCTCATTAAAGTGCCTTCGGCGGGGACTGCCGGGTGGAACTTCGGAAAAACGTTTTTGTTAATAATTTGTATAACAAAGAATTTGATTTTATAACCTTTGATTAATGACTGGTATATGTAAATAAAACTAATGTAAATAGTCCATAAAATACATATAATTAATTTAATATCCACAAACCTCAATATATTATGTTAGTTGAAAAAGTAGTTCTAACAATGCATTTTGTCTTTTGTTTTGACGACTTATAGTGAGAAATCTAAATTAGTAGCCTACGATATTAGAAAAGCTACCACACAGTTTTACATTAGGTAAATGGGTTTATTGGTTTTATAATAGCATTTTGTACAGTTCTCTCAATAACAAATAGAAATTCACAGTTAGATTACAGATATTGTTCTGATTTTATAACACTTTAAAAAATACTCATAGCTTACTTATTTTTTTGATATTGGATTACTGTTTTCTTAACTACGGTCCAAAAGTAACTTTGAAATACTGATTAACAGTATTTATACGCCTAATGGTACTTTTCTTGCGTTCTGCTTAGCAAATTCTTGTATGAGGGCCTTTGAGACTAACTGTCTTGCTATCTCACTTTCAATATAAATTTTCGGCAGACTCACAAGTCTCTCCTGGCACATTATACTACGCAGATAGGTTTTAATTAGCTTAAGTTTAGAAAAACTTCGTTCAGCACTAGCTAAGGAAAGTGGCAACGTAAGCAAAATATGAAGAGCTGACAAATTATGTTATTATAGGAAATCCATTTTCAAGATTACGTTGCTAAATGTAGTTCAGGACTTCTTCAGGGTTTGATACTGAGTTATAGAGATGACGAGAAATTGCTCTTCGTTCAGAACACAGTCCTACAGCCAGGCACAGATCCAAGGGGAACAGAGGGCGACCGCCCCCACCCCCCAACCGCCATTCCCAAACTCCAAAACTTAAAAAATAAGGTCATCCTGCCATTGCTTATTGCAGTGAAAAAGGCGAATGGTTGTTTAATGGTTGTAACACAAAATAAACATGTTCAAAAATATGTCATATTATTTATGCAACCTAGTTTGCTGTTCGTAAAAGATTATTATTCGGATTTTCATTAAAAAAACTCATTAAGTATGGCAATACTGTCCATCAAAAAAGTAATTTTATAACTCTTGAAACCATGTAAAGTGGCCAGTTTAAAGGTTGTAGTTTTCAAAAATGTCTCGAACCCCTTTTTCCACTGGACCCCCGGTATTCCCCCCCCCCCTAAAATGTGTTTCTGGATCCGTGCCTGCCTACAGCAGTAATGTCAGATTCATTCAAACCTTCATCTTTTTCGATTCTTAATGCTTTTTCCAAGTTTTTGCACATCGACTTAACCTCAGATGTAGTTTTGTTTTTAAAATAAAATACCCTTTACCTTTCATTACCTACTAACTCGTGTGCCTAATCTAGCAGCGCACAAAATTACTATACTTTTATTTAGTTTATGTTTTTAAATCCCCAAATTTAAAAAATCCTCAATTTTACGCCCTAGGCGACCGCCTAGGTTGCCTATATGGACAAGCCGGTCCTGAATGTAATATCATTAGAAAGCGATAAGAACACTTAGAAAACGTCTTCAGTAGAAAATACAGTATAGTTTTAGGAAAACATCGTATTATCGGAAGTGAAGGTTTAGTTTCTGAGTTTTTGTTTGTATTGCTGCGTTTGAATTGCTGGAATTGAAAGGTTGGCTCCATCAATTGTATCGCTTAATAATTTGAGAGATGTTAGGTGTATATTTCATTGATAAAACAGTTTTTAAATCGTACACAGTTTTGGTTTTTGTGCGAGCAGAATACTTCAAACTAACTTGACTTATTTTTCTAGAATTGGATGTAACTGTTGATTGTTAGTATCTGGTCAGGTTGGTGGTGAACAGTTGTGGCGTGTTAACAAGGTTCCAAAGTAGCTGTAGCAATAAATTTTCTCTCGCTTCTCAGTCCAAGTTACCAAAGCAATGCAGATTACCAATTTGTCTTGGGGATAAAGTCGTCAGAGCTCAGGGGCGTTGCTCGTGTAATGGCTTAAACATCCGTCAAACTTCTGACCTAAGACGCCGCTGTCAATCCCAACTTAATCATTGTTTCTTCTTGCTGCTTACTCTATTGAGTTTTCAAGTTTAATTTAGTTTCACATCTTGTGTTCTTTTAGTTACGAAAAATTGTTTGAATAACTTTTTCAAAAAACATCTACATTATTTACTTTTATAACGTTTATTGTAATTATTTGTAAGCTTTACTGCAGTGGAAAAATTTAGAAAATCGTTTGTAAGAGTACAGTAATTAATGATAAACGTAAAGATGTTTACAGCAGTTATGTTTTTAATTTTTGGGTTAGAGTTAAGTTATCTTCTTTTTTTAGGTTCCCGTACTTAAAAAAAAGAAAACGTGGAACTCTTTTTCGTGTGTCACTGTCAAGAACTGGTCAAGTTATCTCGATGGAGTTCAGGATAATTATAAAGCTTTCTAACCCGCATGCATAGTCTAATAATCATAGGCCTACCTGAAAAATATATGTTAATGTACATTTTTAGGGGCCACCGTACTCCAAAACACAAACATGTTAAGGGTGCTATCAATTGGGATTGTCTGAAAGGGCTTTATTTAATGAATATAACAAAAAAATCTTTTTAGAATTTTGTGATAGAGTGCATATAGTGTTAAGATAATTACGACAATAAAGCTAAAATCTTCACGGCATCTAAATTTAAAAAAAAAAGATGTTGTTAAAGGATCCACTTTACTGGAGAATCATTTTGAAAACCACCAATGCACATTTTATCCTCGCTATGGTATTGTTATTGGGTAGGTATTTAGTTTGGTATCTCGAGTATAAGACTTGTTTATGTGTTTTTATTATTGATACTATATGAGTTAAAACTTTTGGAACTTCCGACAGTGCAGAACCATTAACAAGCGAGATTCACTTCTCCAGTTTAATTTAACAAATCAAGTCATATAAAAATAAAATAAAAATTACAGAAGGAAAATGCTCTGATTTCGTTTTTTGTTCAAATGATCCATATAATTGACAAGACTGACAAAATATAATCTTCTCCGTAAAGAATAGAGTAAATTTCTTTTATTGGTATTTTCTGTAATCTAAATATTGTGTATAAACTGTAACATTGTGTATGCTTTTGGATCCGCGTTTAAGGTTTCAATGTTCGCATTCAGGTTTCAACAATAGGATTTTCTAAAATTCGATCCTCTCTTTGGCAACGGCATTATTTGTCGATTTTCCAGAACAAAAGAAATTGTGAAGTTTTCTACTTATGTTTTTAGCCTGCGTGGCTTATAATGTAAATATTTGACAATTTTACTATTTAGTGTAATAGGAAATCTAAATATAACGCGAAGGCTAGATGTAAAGAACAATGACATCGACTCGGCGGCCATTGAGGATTGGAGGATGAGCGATGGTTGCCTGGCTTCTGCTAATCACCTAGCCTTCACTGCCGCTAATCACTAATCACCGCCATTCTCCCTTCCCTTGCTAGATGTTACACAATAATTGTGTGAAATAGTAAACATTTTGCAACAAAATCAAAACAGACTATGTTAAATTAATTCCGATAAAACGCTCAGAATGCATATGCAAGGCTACGATGGTGTAATAAAGTTAATCAAAGTTTTGTCTTATAATCTGGATTTATAGCCTATCCTTCCTGATGCAGTAACAATTTGAAAACTGCCCTTATGAGATATGATAAGTTTAAGTGAAGGCGATCCGCTACCAAAAACATACTTTTTAGTATTTTTAGGATTTAACCTTTGAATTCATTTTTATATACCGTTTAGTACACCTAAAAATAATGAAATGGGAGGGAGAAACATTTTCCCCGAATTTTTTTACCGTTTTTGATGTTTTTTATTTTTAATTATGTTTTTAATATTTTGTAGCCTATAATAAATTACAAAGAAACTTATTGGGTATGGAAAACCATGTTCTGTTTCTAACAAAAAGGTTATAAGGTTATATTATAAAATATATTTTTCAAACTTTTTTTATTATTACAGAATAAAATTTTTTTAGTTTAGTATTTTTTTGGCTATGGTGTTTTCCATACCCAAAGATTTTCTAAATATATCGAAGATAAAGTGGTAAAAATGTAAAAGGCCTTGGTCTAATACTTTAGATTTTACATCCAAACATGGAAGAAGTAAACTTTCGGGAAACGGAGTTCAAAGTTTCAACTCTGTGTAATCGCGAATTGCACTTTTTTTTATTTTATTTCTTTTTTTTTTTTTTAATATGAAAAAATGAACACAAAGGCCTAAAAATTTGCGCTCATACTCAGAAAAGTATGTAAAATACAAAAATTAAATAAAAAGATTTTTTTTAATTTTTAAAAATGCTGATTTTTGTTGGCAGATCGCCTTAATTTCCTAGAACCTGCCTTTTTTGTATTCAATTTTTACTCAGTTTTTAAATTTAAATTTTTGATTCGTTTTTTTAACGATTTTATGCCAATTAGACTAATGTAGCGCGAGCGTAAGCCGATCGACGATAACTAGGCTCGAACCTTAACATTAGTGTGGGACGACCACGCTAACCACTACACAGCGCCTTTCTTCTTTCGCATTAGTTAATTATGGTGGTGACAGTAAAGTTATCAATAAAGAAATACGCAGGCCTATTCGTAAACTAATGATTTGTTCTTTTCTACTTGAGGCGTATGCCTTCCTAAATAAAATCCTTTAAGTTTACATAATTTTCTTGGCGAGAAGATCACATATGTTGGAGATACCGACGAGCCATAATAAAGTAATTCATGTTTGTTAATCTGTGTAAAAAAAGTAATTACGGCGAATAATGTTAACGTTTTGTTATATGCGTAATACAAATTAAAAAATACATATTCAATATATATTTCGTTTAATTAAGACTATTTGTGAAAACTGTAGTCTTTCATAATTATGTTCTGCAGATAGTATGCTAGTTATAAATTGTATGACTAATAACTTTTGGACCAAGATCTCTACTTTACAACTTTAGTACAGTAGGGCCTACCTCATTTCGTCATGTAGGAAGCCCACCGAATAGAGAAAGAAAAAAGACATTTCTGTTGACTTCCCACTCGAGTCACGGAATTGAAAAGATACAGTTTCGTCCAAGTCGAAAATAAAAAAGAAATAAAGAGAAGGAAAAAGACGTCTCTCTTGAGGAAAAAACAACAGAAAGAATTGAGGTGGGTAGACGGAGGATCACGAAGTGAAGTGGCATAGTAAACATTAGTGCGGAGGTGGAGGTGGGAACCCGCCTCGATCCGTCAATCATACACACCTGCAGCTGAAACAACAAGACTCTTGGACAATTGGCGACTGTTCCATATTGCCTCCGCCTACGTCCCTTTACAAAATATAGTTTTATTTTAATTTACTGACTTTTTGCTATTGTTATGGTGATATGATCTTTGACGCTTTTAGAAATCCGTGTTGATGGGAATGGACAGTTCCTCGAAAAGCCAGTAGAAAATACTCGACCGGCGTAGTGATTGAGATCAACGAAAGGTCAATCAATAGACGTAAACGTATGCAAAATATTAAATCCCTAAATTGTCAACATTGCTGAAGCATTAGATTCGGTTTTAACAAATCAGCAATATTAAAGATGAGTTCATCGACATTCGTATTGTTATTGTGACTTTTAACAATGACAAATAAAGGGAAAGTATTCTTGTAATAGCATAGTCAGTCCATGATATTTAGTTTGGTTTATTTTCCTATTTGAACTTCACGCTCTTACTTAACATTTTGGTTTTGTGTTGACCTTAGGCTAATCATAATAACTTTATTTTTCCAGTTGTTTCTGATGTAAAATTTCTTCTCTTACTGGTTTATATTTATTTGTAAAATAACATTAATCAGTTAATATATTGAGGATGCATCAAAATCGGTTTGTAAATAAATTGTCAATACGCCTTAAATAGTTTGTTAATTATTATTTTACAATTTAAATATATCCTTGAATAATTTTAATGCAATGTTCCTAACACAAACATAGTCATAGTTCCGCCATCCTTAATGTCTTCTTCATAACAATAATGCCAGACTTAGCGTAAAAACTATTTTCTGTTCTATTTGTTCTTTTGGGCTTAAAATTAACAGATGGTTTGAAAGAATTCACATTATTGTTCATGTTTTCTTTTTTTGTACAGTTGTGAATACTGTTCATTGCTACACGACTATTTTAATTTTTAAAAAGAAAAACATCGAAACTATCCACATAAAATAATAATAAGTAGAGTCATTTTCACTTATATATGACAAATTCCAGCGGTAAATGTGCGCAAGTTTGACATTAGGCCTACTCATTTAGGCGATTTAAAAATGTCGCTTTGCTTATTCCGTAGGCAAGGCGTTAGGTGTACAATATTTAATCGACTTAGCACTTTCTCCTTCCTGTTCTGGTAGTGTTTAAAAGGAACTAACAAAGCGGTACAAGTTTGGTTAAGTTGTATAATTTTCTAGACTCCTCCTTGAAACGCAGTTTCTTAACGAATTGATACGTTTAGCTTTGTGGGTATTTTACTCGACCGCAGGCGATAACGTCTGTGCCGCTCTAATGTCTTAACACCTGCTCAAGAAATATCTGCTAAGAAGACTTAGTGAAGATCATTACCGGCGCCGAACATTACTTCTTCATTATCAACATGCATGGAACTGAAAACTACGCTTACTTGGTCGGTGTATAGGAAGTGTGACCCGGAAGTTGTAATGACGTCCGCATTATTTATTGATGTTTCCGCAGTTTATGTGTCATAACAAATGTTTTTTAACACACTTCAATAGTGAGGCCGGAGTTTTTGTTGTACAAATTATACTATTATCCTATGCATCGGACTATTCGTGTGTGGTTCGAAATTGCTCTTCCTTACAAATTTCGTGATTACTGATATTCCATTTCTAGATACAGTACAGTAGGGTCTACTTATATATAAACTACATGACGTTTTAAAAGTTCAATATTGTTTTTTAACATAAACAAATTCTTCTTGTCTTTTTTTACTTTCTGAAGTATTTTTTAGTAAAATTGGTCAATGAGCAACTCAAGGCAATTATAACTGTTGGGAATCGTTTTTTAAAACTCATTCCTTCAAGTGTAAATATAAACTTTATTAATTATAGTTAATGAAACTTTCATTCACTTTATTATTACAGGACTTTGAAATGTACTTAAACATGCTTCTCTAAGCTTTTGTTATTTGTGAGTAATTTTATCTTTTATCTGGAATTATTTATTCTCAAAGTTTTTGCTGTTTTAACTTTTACAGTCTCTGAATTCACAGAGTTTAACATACTACAATGGCGTATTCCCTTTAAGGGGAGGATACCCTGCCCGCCACATTGAATCTGATTCCCATAAGAGCAATGCTACAGAAAAGAAGAAGTAATTTTTTCCGTTAATTCGTTGAATAAATTTAAAAAATTGGTTCATTTTGAATGTTGATTGCTGAATACATTTTCAAAAACCGTTTTATTGTTTTCATAGAACATCATGAAACATAATGATACAAATAGTAAACTTTATTAATTTTTTACTCAGTTGCAAAAAGAGATATTGCAAAAAATATTAGCAATCAACACCCACAATATATAGTAAACTTTATTAATTTCTTACTCAGTTGCAAAAAGATATATTGCAAAAAAAAAAACATTAGCAATCAACACCCACAATCTATTTTACTTTAAAAAAAGCTTTAGTTTTTTGATGAAAATAAAACAAAAATATGCTGAAAAGTGAAAGTATAGTTAGGTTATTAACATTGAAATTGGTAGCCAACTTCATCGTTTTGAATTTAGGGACCTGAGCCTTCATAGCTTTGAACTTGCTCCTAGTCTACATTCAAAAGTGATCAAATATTTTGCATCTTGATATTTAAGACGACTAATTGTAATAAGGTTAAACAAAATGAAAGTACTCATTTTGCTTATTTAACACTATCCCTTATCCGTTAAAGACATCTTATCAAAAAGGTTAAAATATGTCACCAGGTATCCTTAAAAATTCCAAAACTTTTATAATATTACAGGGAAAATAAAGTGGAGCATGTGACTATCATAGTTTGATTATTTCCGCCATTTTTAAAGCTATATCTTCATGAAATTTCACATAGTTATCAAAAATACTTGCCACCCCTTATTCCAATAATCAAAAGTAAAAGATGCGTCTTTGGTATTTTTTAACTTAAACTTAAATATCCCAAATTCAGTCTTTTAATTTGTTTTGCATTTAAATAACTACAATATCTGAAAAAGGGAGATTCTTTCTTTCTAACGGTTACATTAATATGACATGATGTTCAACCAAAATTAGAATAAAACTAATAACCTATATAGTGGAAGGCAGGCTAGACACATAATTACTTTGACATAGATTAATGTAGAGAGGACTGTGTAGGCAAATTAGGCATTGTGTCCATCTTTCCATCAGGGTTGTTTATTGCTATATCTCCATCACTGTCCTACCCAAATATAGTCATGCTTTACTGTTTTACTACCCATTTGAAGTAATTACCCGTTTCAAGTAAGATTTATATCAGGAGGTAAACAGCTGTTGAAAATTACCTGACATGGAGACATACCGTACACTAATATTGAGATGCTTCAGATTGTAGAAACATCATGGTTGTTTAATCAAAAATATCACAAAACATATTAATTAAATACAGTGTTTGTGAGAGGATTTTTACTTTATTGCAGGATATATTTATGATAGTACATAAACCCACGTTTAAATTGGAATTATTTATTTTATTTGAGCCATTACTAACTCACAGACAGATACCAAATTGATTTCATGTTTTAACAGTGGCATTGTAACTGTTAAAGGCACACTGCTTAGGAATAGATGAAATGAAATCTAACTGTACTAAACTCTTCAGCAATGAACTCTTCTTCTTGGAACTCCACTTCTGTTTGTCTAATCCATCTGCTAACATGATTATAATACAGTTGAGCTTCTTTTTAAAATTTAAATCATATATTTTTGTATGCATACCTAACAAAACATTTTAATAGTTATGAACAGTTTTGATGTATAAGAGTTTTTGATGTAAAAACTGGAGCCGATTTTAATAATTTTGGAGTAGCTGGAAAGAACTTTTTGAGTAGGTCTATATACTAAAATAATTTCTATCTTTTTCAAACAACAAATTTTTCAGTAGTTAAGTAGACTATGGTAGTAAATAAAGTTTTTCTCGTTAAACCGCAACAAAATTTACACCGTACATAAGTTAGCCTGTTACTCATATGGTTTTTATAAACGTTGGATCTTTGACAATTAATTATTGCTTAACATTCTCAAGAAGCACATTCCAACCAACAATCCCTGCATTTATTACATTCCCTCAAGTAGAAATGGGCATTTCAAAACTATATCTTTTAGTAAAACCCCAATAGTGTATTGTGGAAAATCAGTTTTGACTGTAATTACCAGTCCAATGATTCAACAAATATATTATTATATTATTCAAGCCAAGCAATAATTACTTGAGTAAACAAAACAAACATATTGTGGCTACATCAAATTAATTCAATCACAATGTTGAGGGAGGCGAAGCACACATGGTCTCTCCTAATTTAAAATTTAAATAAATGTTCAACAACTTGAATGAAAACAATATAAATATTTGCTGGATGCTTTTCAGAAATATAATTTATGTTTAATTTGAATTATTTAATATTTTTATACAAATGTTTTAAATTTCTCTTCTTTTAGATTACTTTTTAATCCAAAAAGACGTTAATTGTAGAAATAAAAGTAAAAACATGATGCTGTTACGTCATACATTACTTTGTTATAAGTATGGGACACAATAACTACATTTTTAGGATTTTTGCTCTTAAAACTAATACTAATTACCCTATTAAATGCAGAAATCGCTACAAAAAAAAAGAAAATAAACTTTAAGGTAATACAGGATTTAATGTCAGTATCTGATTATGATGGGTGAAAATACTGCATGCATTACACCACTTGGATTTGTAAAGCTTCCTTGGAGTAAGGGAATTTCTAAAGCACTTTTATATATTATTTTCTACAATGCAAATTATGATATTGCAAAATAAAATTTATGTTGGAAAGTTGGACTCATACATGATGTATCTTTGTCTTGTTTTTTGTTTATTTCGTTTTTCTTCTGATTTGTAATTTTGTGTTTAAGAATAACTAAAGTTAAAATTAAGATACGTAGTACTTTTCCTCCGTTTCGGACTAGTGACACTACTTTTACATATTTTTTGTTTTAGGGCCGAATGCCTTATGTACGAACGATGAGCATGGAACAAAGATGGCAAGATTTAGCCAACCTTCTCAGTTTACCAGACCCAAATCACCATCCATATCACCACTTTCACGCACCAAGTTCTTACGCAGCGAATTCAGGTAATCCTCATGCAGCATATCATGGAATGAACTCTGGGGATCCTGCTAGAAGTGTTCTTCTGCACAATGCAACGTTGGCACCACCTATGGGAGAGCTTAACAGTTCAACACCATATCCGTCAATCGGTATGTAATTTATTTGTTTGTTTGAAATGTATAACTATTCAATCTTTATACTTATTTGCATGCAATTAGTAATGGTTATAGTTTCATTAATTTAAGACTTAGTGTTATCGAGACGTTATTATTTTGTTTTACAGGTGGTGCTTCAAACTTGGGATCTGCAGTGGCAACATCGATGAACTTGACAAACAGTAGTGAACCAATGGGAAATGAACATCAGGGTGTGAATTTTAAAATGGAAAATCCACATGACATGATGTATTACCAGGTTAGTAAATAAATAAGAGTATTGATATTTTCCTCATTTAACTCTTGTACTACATCATCAGTATTTCAAATTTATTATTATTATTAAACAATCATTAATTCAAAATAAGTTAAATTCTTTTGATTTTTTACTTTCTCACTATACTATAGTATAGAGAAGGTATATTGATCGCAAAAAAAAACTATGTTGAGATTTTTGTGGAAATATCCGTTTTGGGACCCCCTGAGTCCAAAAAAGTGGTTTTTACAAAATGTCTGTCTGAACAAATTTGCACCAAACATGTCAATTAGGCCTGTACAGGTGCACAAAAAAGGTTTTGAAAAATGTTGAAAAACAACTCCCAGGGCCAAAAACACTGGGTCTGCGTCGGACCAGACGGTGGAAGTTATACTTCTTTGTTTGTTTCTAACTCTTTAACCACTAAACGGGTTAGTTAAAAGTCTGTCTACGGCATCTATGTTAGTAAAAGACGGTAAGATGGCATAAGTAAAAGAAACAGTACTTGGCTCATATCCAAGTTAACAAGATATTACATGGACTTTGGTTTTTGATGTTTTGCAAATTTTACTACAGTATTAAATTAAATAAACAACGTATAGTGTATGTCATAACACAACTGGTATAAAACTCTGCGGATGTACACTGTATGATATGGTGTGCGGAAGGGTTCAATTTAGAATTAGTTTAAAAACATAAGATTCAAATTCTTCCTTTCCCATCTAATTTCATGAAAATCAATTAAAATATTGACACGCTATATAGTATAATATTTTCTTTGTGGCTAAAGTGCCGCCTACACTTTTTTATGAATTGTTTTTGTTGAAAATCTAATTTGCTACCTGCAAAATGTTATTAGTTTTTAAATTCAACTTACGGTTAAGCAGCAATCTGGCTTTGGAAAAAAGCTTACACTGAGAGAAACGGTCAGGCCGCCATTTTTATTTTATTTAAGGGGTTAAAAATGAAAAATGGAAAAAACTGTATATATACATGGCTTGGCCTAGGAATAAGGAACATTCATGCAAAAAATCATCAAAATCGGTTAAGGCGTTTGGCCGTAATCGTAAGACAGACAGACACACAGACGAAATGCCAAACGGTCGAGTTAAAACGGAGACCTCGCTTCGCTCGGTCAATTAAAGTTAAGATTGTTGTAGTGTTTATGTAATATGTGTATACAATGAAATGTTAATAAGCCCTAAGTAACGGAATTTATAAAATATATCCAATTTTAAACCACAAGAATGTCATTGTGATAGCTCACTTGTCGCATGTGAGTGACAGTGCCAGGTGACTCTAAGATCAACGGTTGTTTATACTATTCAGCAACTGAGTTCATAATTTTTTAAGATAACTTGATTTCAAGAACAGTACAGCCTGTTGTGAAGTAGTCGGAACTTCTTGAACTTAGACTTCAAAAGGTCTCACAAAATATTGTATTCGGTGGCGGATCTAGAAGATCTTTAATCAATAGTTATAGTCGTGAATTGTTTCTGAGATTTTGTTAATTACTTCGGCTCGCATTAAAATGCCGAAGTATTGAAATCATGTGATAATTTCGATTTACAAGGTTGGTAGGTTTGTTATGTATTAGCACGATTTTGTATTATTTTTGACATCATTTGTTTTTCTTTTGATTAATATTGTGCGAGAGTTGCATCATATTTTAGTATAGAAATAATGTTTTAAAGTAGCAGCAAACAAAAACATTCAGTGCATTAAGCACTATAATAACTTTTAATAATAAAAACATATGTACAGTAAGACCTCGATAATCCGGCACGCTCGGGGATCCGGTGATGCCGGACTATCGAATATGCCGGATTATCGAGGTCTTCCTTTAAAATGGTTTAGACAGGGAATAAAATATAAATAAACGCACATGTACTGTATATATGAACACGTAAATTACATGTTGAAACTACATAACATTAACTGCGTAGAGAGATTGCCGCAAACTAATAAATTTTAAAAGCCTAAAACAAAATCATTTTGTACATAAAATATTTATAATATAAGCTCTCTGAGCACTGGATTGTAACAAATATAAAATAAAAGTTCCGTATACTATCGTGCGAGTGACACGCTGATGTTATAATTGCGATCATAGCCCCAGGCTTCAAGATGATGAAATATTTTTCCTATAATAACCTGATTAGTTTTTTATAAGACATATATAGCATTTAAAATAATTTTGAGCATATATGAAGCGCAGTAATTATGTGTTTTATGTTGTTTCAATGTCTTTTTTGCCGAAACATGAATATAAACAGGAACAGCGTACGGTAGGGAGAGTATGGGCATAGTAGTTAACAGCGGAGCAGACAAGTTGTGGCGTAGTGATGCGCGATTGTTTGATGCTCGAGATGTTTGAACAATCGAGACAATCGACTAAAACGTCATGCATTCGTGTATCACTAGTTGGGTGTATTACTAAGAGAAGTAGACATAAGTCATAAGTGATTTTAAGTTATACAGAATAAAGACTTTGTATATAAAAACTAGATTTTTTAAATTTTTACCCTAAAAGTCACTGATTTTTATTTATGCTAACTAGTAGATACCCTGAAAGCGGTTTTAAATCAAACAACTATTTACAAGAAATTCAATGTATCTTTTTCTAAAGACTTCAATTTGTTCAAATAATCTTCATTAAAGGGAATACTTTCAGCAAAATACTGTCAGCAACGAAAGTGCTAAACGGTCCCGTTAACGTTTTTTGAAGGACGACGAGAGCACATTGTTTTGAATCGGTTCGATTTTTAGGAGAAATTTTGATTGAAATGTTTGTTTTGGACAAGTTTATTGAGCGGTAGATTTTTACACAATGTTTTTAACGGATGCGGAGCCAACAGACAGTGTAGACCGGGCTTAAATCACTCAATAATTACAAAAACTGCTATTTTTAATGAGAGCAAATTTTCAAGATGATGGATGCCGAACTATCGGGTTTGCCGGATTATCGAGGTCTTACTGTATATGTTTACTTGGAAAGAATAATCTGCGTATTTAATAGTACAGCAGTAATATTCAGTAAAAATAGTATCCAAAAGGAAATTGTTTATTTATAAAAACGCTATTCAGTGCTTTAATGGATAGATATGTAGTAGGTACATTTTTATATTAATGGTAAGCAATTTGGATACATAATTTTTTTACAGAATTTTACTAAAAAATGTATTTTCTTGTCATTTTAATTGTGCATGTAAAAAAACTGCTACATCAAAAGGTGAATTTTCAAGAAAATACATCTAGGTATTAATATTGTGGTTAATGCAAAAAAACAAGTTAAATGCCATTTCTTTCACATATTAACACACTATTTATTGAAACGGCCATCCTTTATTTATATTTTACCCATATAAAGGATTGATTTATAGTATTGAGTTAGTAATGTTGTTTAATTTTACAGAATGGGAGCAGTGAAATGAATCACACTACTGAAGGCTTTCTTTCTTCCATTTTAAATGACGAAGACTTGCAGTTGATGGACATAGCTATGAACGAAGGTAAAGGTAATTGCTAAAACAACTTATATTACCTAGAGTAGGCTGATTTATATACAAAGTAGTTTAAAAAGTTATATTTAAGTTTGGAAGATTGAATTAATGTAATTATTTAGAATTTTAGTATTTATTAATAATGGGTTTCCTCTAATATTGATATACATCTTTTGGAGCTGCATTTTAGAATCTTAATAAAATCCTAAACGGGACCGATTGGGGGAAGGGGAGGCTAAGAAAATTATTTTAGCACGTACCATTAATCCTGTAATAAATGTATTCTACTTTAAGTAAATAACTTAAATTGTAATTTTCAAATTTGAGATGGTAAGTTCTCAAATGTACTAAATGCAGCAAAAGAGTGTTTAATATTCCTTTGAAATATTTAAATTATTTTAATATTATAATCTCTCACAGAAGTCAAAATCTCTAGTTTTAGAATGCCTCAATACATGTTGTAGTTCCTGTTTATGTTGGCATGTAAACAATGTAGTTTTGATGACACATTGTTTTAACCAACTGCTGAGTGACTGTGTACATACCATTTCATTCAGTTTATATCATAGTCATGGTTATCTTACAATTGAGGAACCAGTGTAGTTGCAACTGCAATTGTTGTTTATCTTGGATTCAATTCTTACATGATCAGAATCAACATGTTTTTCCAGGTAAAGGTTTTATGTTTTAGAACTGAATATTTCTCTGTTAATTTTTAAGGCTTGTGTACATTTTTAAGGTATTGTTCTAGATAAAAAAAAACCATTTTGATTTTTATAAGTTTATTTTCTTTAGTAACAAAATCTTAAAGGCTCAAGAGAGTTAATTATGTTTTGATGATTTGTCTCCCTCCACATAAATATCAAATTTTATCTGAGTAAAAGTAATTATGTTGATACCAAATAAACCATACACACTGCTTACAATTTTTCTGTTTTCTGTTAAATTTCTTATGTTTTATATTTTCTGTAAATTAAATAGTATGCTATCAATAAGCAATCAACATTTAAAAAATATATTGTTGGTAACATAAACTTTAAACAGGTGCAATACTATATCGTACTATAATTTATGCAATTCTTACTAAATATTCTACAAGTATTACAAATTATACTATAGAATATAATATATTCTAAAAGTATTGCAGTAGTATATAGTGTTAGTTTTATAAAAGAATCAACGTAAATCTTGTTTTAACAACATGTGTTTAGAACACTACAAACAAGAGTTTATGCAAAACAAACTAAAACATATGTATCTTTTGTCAAGAAATTTTTTTTTATATTTGATGACGTCAAATAATTCATACATCCATTTGTGATAGTGTTAAAAATGTTTTCCTTCTTATGCTCAATGTAAGGTAATGTTTAGGTTATAAATTCCATACATTATATATTATTATACAATTGTAGATGTTTTTTGTAATGTGTACCTTTTCTTTTATCAAGTTTACTTCTTAATTTTACTTCTTAAGTTTAATTTTACTTATCGTAGTTGAATATTTTTACAATGTGTATTAGCCATACAAAGACATTATTCACAAAATTACTGAATACAGAATTGTGAGTTTCATTGTTGTATAAGTTATAAACATATTTTTATATTAATTAATCAAATATAACTTTAAAAGTACTCATTTTGTATTTCTTGGTTAAATTTAATTTTAAAACTTTTAACGTACTAAACACTTTAAAAAATACTATTTTTTCTTATTTGCAGCTGTACTGTTAATGATAGTAATGATAGGCTATACAATGATACTGTTAATGTATAGTGGATATAATCATCAATCAACCTATGCCAACATTTTGAAGTTTTAATAACAGTATATGATTATGTATTTTTGGCTCATGTAATAACAAACTAACAACATTGATTTGAAATTTAATTTTAAGCACAATACATTATGCACATGCTTTTGAAGTTCACATATTGAACAATATTGAAGCAAGAAATACTAAGCTGTTAAGATGGTATACCTTTTACTATATGTTGTTTATAAAATATTTCTATGATTTGGATTTATAACTTACTTCAATTAAATTTATTTAATTTTTCATTTGCTTAAAATCTACAATCTTCATATCTCAAAATCTTGACAATCTAGATTCAAAAAATATTCAGTTCATGTAAACTACATAATCTAACATAAATAAATAGTGAAAAGTTTAAAAGTGTAAACCATCTAAACATAAATTTATTATGACGTATGTTCCTAGGCAACCATCATGTTATCTCACGCCTTCTTGAGGTAATAAATTTTATCTCTAAAAAAAATGTTCTCTTTAATTAGGTGTAGGAAGTATTTTATGAAATCTTAAAAGCAAGATGTAGAAAAAATATTATGACCATATTTAATTGTGTGTATCATTTGTGATTTAGGGCTGTATACAATGCGACCATTGGATGGAGCGGAAGGCGGTGGAGTCGGTGCTAGCTCAGGTCCTACTAGTCTTCAAACTGGAACAACTGAACGAGGAACTGACTCGGATAGTGCGGTTAGTTCCATGGGATCTGAACGTGTTCCTTCACTCTCATCAGACACAGAATGGATGGAAACAAATTCTGATTCAGGTCATACACCAGCTGACCATTATTCCGATTACCAGGGGTAAGTTATACCTCTCTTATTGTTCAAAGCAAGTCGTCCTATTATAATTAATGGCTAATTAATTCTTTAATCACTTTCTTAGACTGTATGAGCACACTTAACAGATACAATGAACACTGCACATCTTCTGACATCATTTTAAGATATCAGAAAATAAAACATTTAAACAGTGCGACTCTGACCTGTCTATATGTATTGGTTTATTCTTGGTTTTTTACTTTTGAATTTACTTTTAACTAGCTCTCTTTTGCTTACTATTCGTGTTTTATAACCCTTGCCTTGGGACATTTTGTTTGGAAGAGATCGTTTTTAAATTCTGTTATCTTATACAAATTGTTTGAATATATTTCAAGATTAGTTTTACACTTAATAATTAACACAACATGAAAGCAAACAACCATATGAAATTGTATATAAATAAGGTAGTAGTGTCTAATTTAATTTAATTTTATGAAACTAAAATTATTTTTTAAAAAATGTCTTAAAATTCTTGAACAAAAATAAATCTATGAAATCATTTAATTATAAAATAGTATACAAAACCTTTATTTTATTATTAGTTGCTAATCAGAACTATATTTTTATTTATTAAAGACCAAAATGAGATGTATAGAAAATTTGAATTTAATTTTAATATATTTCTTTAAATTCAAATTCACTGGGTCCTTTTCAATATTTTGTAAGAGAATAAGGTGCCTGTGGATGACCCTTGGATGAAAGTCCTGGATGCCTTGTTTCAGCTGATCTATAATCTTGAAGTAAAAAGTATGAAATTGTCGAAGTCCTCAAAATTCTTTTTAAATTGGTTCTTGAGTTGTACTGGACGATCGAACAAGCTGAAGTTAGTGGTTTATATTTAAAACTGGCTTATAATTGTTTATATTGCTGGCTCAAGATATAGTCCAGTAGAATTTAGAAAAAGTTTTGAAAATTTATTGTGATTCGTTTCAGAATGCCATGTGGAAAATCGAAGAATTTATGCATAAAGTAAATGTCAGTTTTCCTGATCCTCTTTTGAACATCCAGAACATTGTTTAAATAGTGGTTTAATATGAAAAAATCAGGAAATAATCGGTTTTCCTTAAATAGTTTGAAGACAATTGCCAGTGGGCGTTTCAAATTTTATTTACTTGTAGAGTACTACAAAATGGTTAATTTGAGACCTCGTAAGTTAAAATCGGTTAATAATTTTTTTAAATAATTGCAAAAAACCGATAAAATTTTTCAAATTTTCAAGTATTTTTCATGATTTGATAAAAGCACCTAGACCCTTGAAACTTTCAGAAAATAATCGTTTTATGGCCCTTAAGTTACCATTGAAATTTAATAAAAAAATATTAATTAGTTTATGAGATATTTAATTTATTTAACTACAACAATTTTAAGAACAAACTAAAAAAATAGAAATAATGACTAAAATTTTGCTTAATGATTAATGGCGTAATGACTTTAAGGAATAATTTATAAAATAACTTAACAGTAACAACTTTTTAAACTAGAAACATGAAATTTCACCATTATTGCCACAAAATTTGCATGTAGTCATTTCCATAAAATTGCAAAAACTCATTTAATAGTCGTAGAATCTTAATAATTTATGCACCATTATTTAGGAGATAAAATTTAGCATCTTTTTTCTATCTTGTACATTTTTTGTAAAATTTACGGATTATGAGATATTGAGATTTAGAAATTTTAAATTGGTGCCATTTTGAAATGGTAGAAAGTATAAACTTGATATTCTATACCAAAATGGGTCTTATTATATGTAATACATGGAGCAAGTTTGAAGTTGATATCTTCAGAGGTTCCTAAGATATAACGTAAATTGTAAAAACACATACAGACAGATAGGGGGAACTAAACGTTTTAAGACATACCTTTATATGAACTTTTTTCTTCCTTTTTGTACGACGAATCATATCCCAAAGTCCTGAAAGGTGTTTTTAACACCCTGTCAATCTTTTCATCTATTGTACATGAGATCTACGGAAGAACTTGCCGCCTTTTGAGAATCAGTGCTCAATACTGTGCCATCGTATACCGCTGAAATTTGTAAAAAAAAAATAAATTCAGGTCTGTACTTTATAGTAATATATTTGTCTTTTATTGTAGGGAAAAAACTTACAAAAAAGTGGTGCCTATAATCGACAAGTACCATAAGTTTAAACTAAACTCCATAGTTCTATTAATAAGTCATATTGTTTTATTTTAATAGATTTTATTATGTCTTTTTGTTTAGAAAATTTCGCTGGTATGATTACAATTACTCTGGACGCCAAAATTCTGTTGACGTTACTTCAAATCTTACTGGAACAAGTCGAATGCCTTTGGTTGCTCAGAAAAAGCACCATATGTATGGGAAAAGATATTTTCAAGAACAAGGAAATGGAGGTAACATTTTGCTATTTATGCTAATATAATAAAGTAATGGTTTCCATCTTGCTAACATAGTAGACTCTCTATTATCTGACACTCTTGGAGCCGGATGACAACAAAAATATCAGTTAACAATTGGAGTGGTTCAATTACTCTTGTATAAGCTCTAAATTCTGTCAGCTCTTTGATCTTTCTAACAGTTCAAAAGTTCACATAAAAATGTACAATAAATAAAGTACTCTTACCAGGCCCGTAGCCAGAAATTTGGTTTGGAGGGGCCCAAAACGTAGTAATAATTTTTTGGGGGCAGGGGGCGGAAATGGTTGATGGGTGTCTTGTAAGGATATTTGTTATTAAAGTTGGACTTATTAGTGAAAAACTGCTTTATTGTTATTAATATCATCACTGTATTTTAATTGTCAGTCACGCATACGTACACATTAATTGTCAAACAAAAGCGTCAATTTCAGTAGACAAAATTTAAAATTTTAACTTTCGCGATTTCTTTGCTGCCATAATCTCAAGAACCTCATTTGGATCGATACCTAAGTTTCCATGAATTGACAGTACGGCGAGTGCACTAAGTTTTTCGTTGCCCGTTGAGTTACGTAAGTAAGTCTTGATTCTTTTCATTGTCAAAAATGACCTTACCACATTTGCCGTTGTGACCGGAAGAGTTGCCAAAACCTGTTAATAGATATTTGATTGTTGGAAATCTGCTCTTGTCACAAAAATCCAATACTTGTAAAGCCTCGGCACCTTTCTCAAGTCCCGATAATTTCTCACACCACAACTTATAGTCAGCTTTTACAGCGGATTCTGAGACTCGATCATCAAAGTATGGCGAAAGATGATGCAAGTCATCTACTTTTTCAATTGCAGCAAATCCAGGGAGAAGTATCTGTAAGCTTGATAAGATTCCCCGCCGCGTTCTCATTAAGAAATTTGTCAGACAAATTCTGAATCAGCGTATCGAGGCAAGGAATAAAAACAGCAGACCGAAAGTACGATTCAACAGAGTCTGTTTGATAATTAGAACGAGTTGTTTGCTTCGACGTGAGTTTCGGAACTTTCAGCTCCATATCGAATGTATCGTTTTTGCAAGCTTTTCAGCTGCTATAAAAATTTTGCTGTGGAACGATACTTCTGCAGTTGTTCGTTCTTCTTGAAGCATATTTACGATTTCGTGAACATGCCCTACTGCTGATGCCAAATCACGTGATTTTTCTTGCAGTGAACTGACAAAGGAAGCGTGAAGCTGAAAAGTCTGTTACAAACCAAGAGACTGACGAGAAACTCACTTTTCTGAACTGCTGCAAGTAAGCAGGCCGCACTTTTCGAAATAGCCCAAGATTTTTCTGAAATTTCTTCTAATCCCATGTGGATGATTTGAAACAGTTCTACAAAAGATAGTATGCTGTCATGTCGTTCGATGAATCTTGTTTCGCAAAGACGAATAAGCCTCTTCTTTTTACTTTTCAGAACATGTTCTTGGATGAGATCTTGAAGAATTTTCGTTGCATAAGCGTGGTTTCTGAATAAGTTCACGACATCGTTCACAATCCCAAGGCAATTTCGAACAGGTGGAACTGACATGGCATTTGACAATGCGAGATTCAAACGATGGCTATAACAATGAACGTACATCATCATTGGGTACAGATTTTTCATTCTCGCCTAGACGCCATTGACATGACCAGACATGTTGCGTGCTCCATCGTAACCTTGACCAATACATTTTTTCATTTCGAGGCTCAACTCTTTACAACGTTTCAGGAGAGCTTCAGCTATTTTTTCAGAAGTTTGGTTGTAAATCGGTACAAATCCTACAAAATCTTCACGAATAATCAGTTTTTGCAAGTCATCGTCGAAGTCGAGGTATCTGAGACATACTGAAATTTGTTCAGTTCCTGATATATCCATGGTTTCATCCCCGAGCAAGGTGAAGCATGGTACATTATCAACTTTCTGAATAATTTTCCTAATGATAATGTCAGAACATATCTGAATAATTTCATTCTGAATATCTGGACTCATGTATTGAGCATTTTTCGGATGATTGAGAACGTATTTTTCCAAACTTACATCCCCGGAATCGATTCGAAATCGCAAAAGAGCTCGGAATTTTCCATCATTCAGTTGTGATCTATCAATGACAATATTCGCTTGTAACACTTAAAAAACTACGAAAAAAAATCAGTGTTGACGTTTGAGGTTATGTGAACACTTCATGTCTATGGCTATTCGTAAGGTCAAAATGCACATTACTTACCTTTCAATTCATTATTTTTTGATTTCTTGAGAAACCCAACAATACTTGTTTGGCCTTGTGCACGTTTCATTTCAATTTCGATTCTTCGTAAACAATATTTAACTTACGCCAGTAACAGTTGCTTATCGAAACTGCAACTGAGTCGTCTAAATGTGAGTTCTGATTCGGATCGATATATCTCGAATTGGATCACGAAAAATTGCGCGGGAAATTTCAAACACCAGTAAACTGTGTGAAAACCAACACTTGTCTAGTAAAAGCGTATTTTATGTTTCACACGCAATTATTGATGATCGGATTCGAGATAATCGATCCAGATCAAAAAGTAATCTTCTGTTCAAATGTTCTAATAGAGATATTATATATGTCTCACAGGCGTGAAGTTGTCATAAAAAATATAGCTTGTTATCGATAGACATATTTTTAAAACATGATTCACATCTTTAGGAAAATTTTAGGGTTTACGGAATTTCGGGGGGGGGGGGGCCCTACGGCTGGCTACGGGTCTGACTCTTACAGATGAGATTTTTCAATAGTATTTTACTCTAATCACACTTAAAGATTGCTGAAATAAAATATTCTAATAGATTATCACTGAATAGCCATTACTGAATGTACAAATGCAAATACACTTCCAATACAAAATGTATGACCATTAATAAAATAAAATGCAAGGGATATGAACAATTAAAAACTTCATTTGATGAAATCTGTGATTTTCTATATTATATAAAAAAAATAACTTTGATGTATTGTGCTATTTTGTAAAAATTACATCAATAACAGGTTACTCTGCTGAGAACAACTGACATAAATTAAGGGTCTTCTCTAGCTGTCGGCCATGTTGGCAGACACTCCATAAGACCAATGTTAAATTAAAATCCAAATTTTTCCTTTATTTTTGATCGGAAAATTATAAACGATATGTCATTTTAAAGCTATGGTCAATATGCATTGTAACACTTGCGTCCATGTCACAGAGAAAATAATAAAATAAGAAATGAATCAGCTGTTTCCTATAGTGACTAAAGGAACAGAGATTTGGTCTAAATGAATAAATGACGCAATACATAAATAATACTAATCATTTAATTTTTTTTATATAATTACATTTCTTAATGACGCAAAATAATTACAGTAGAATCATT
>JAGFPH010000790.1:161149-182302 GCA_018207615.1 Philaenus spumarius
AATCAGAGTTCTTAAATTAGATTAGTAAGCTTAGAAACCAAGTTTAGATATTTGTGTACTAAAGTTCTGTTTCCTCTTTTATTATATATTCTTTAAAGTAAAATAATTTTCTCTTTAATCCCTCTAATAAAATTAATATGTTTGAAAGTTTACAAACGAATGACATTTTCGTTCTTATATAAGGTATTATAAAAACTCCATAGTCCATTCTAATAACTGTTAAGTTAGTGCTTACTATATAAACAATATAGTATAATAGATGTGTGTAAATGTCAACCTTTAAATATATAAACAATATGGTAACATTTTCTTAATGTCAATAGTTCTAACAAATTTTCAAAACGTGTGTCTATGTTAAACACACAAATAATTTTTAACCCTTCAACGCATACTTTTTATAGCATGACCGACCCCTCGTGCGTTACTTTTTTTACAAGTCATCTCTTAATTTTGCAATACTTTGCTAAAATTTCATTACTCTGGTTCTATTAATACTTGTCAAAATTTGAGTTTTTTATACTTCAAGGGCTACCAAACAAAACTGAAGTTCTAACAAGTATCACGGGAAAAAAGCATTGGGGTAGTATACATTACTGTGTGTTTATTTATTTTTTAACAGTTTCTTAAGATTTTGGTAAACAAATTACGTTGATAGCATGTATATAACCAGAGTAATAAAAACTTTAGCAATAGTTTGCATAATAGGAAGCAATAGTTTTTTCAAGTCCCACCATATTTTTTCAAAAAATTGCTAAACGTTTTATTACTTTGATTATGTATGCCCTATCAACATAATTATTTTACCAATAAATAGTAGTTTTACAAATAACACACACAGGAATAATATTAAGATAGAAAATTAATTTTACATGCATGTAAAAAAAAAACACTAATAAAACCAATATACAACACGATTTTAGAACGTATTCAATAAACTAATCTACATAAAACACACTGTAAGTGATCAAATGTAAACAAAGATCTAGAAAACAAAATTCCAACAATATCACAAACTTGTCTGGTAAAACATCTGTTGTACTGAAGGCTACAGAAGTATCGTATGTTTTTTTGTGTGTTTCAATCAGAAATTAGTGTACACCATACTGCAATATCGATCGCTTTGAGATAGTTCTGAGTTTAGCTGCTAAATGGAAGAATCTGATGGAACGTTCTTGAGCGTTCGCTATACGTCAAAACGGGATGCTAATTATTTACCTTAAGTCCGTCTTGTGACTCCTTGTCGTTTAGTTTAAGACGACATGTTTCGGAGCAGTAACTCCATTATCTGGTCATCCCTCTGGTGAGTTCGTCGAACATTAAAAACATAAAAATTGTATAAACACACACATTTACACACACACTAACACACAAGTCACAGTTCGTCACACAAATAAATATAAATAAACATGTCGTCTTAAACTAAACGACAAGGAGTCACAAGACGGACTTAAGGTAAATAATTAGTATTAATTATCTGTGACTCGGACCATAATCATGCAATGCAAAACGGGATGGGAAGGAAATCCCGGCGTATCATGTTCAGCAAAACATGTTGAAGGGTTAATTTCTTACTAACCCATAAAAACACTTCATCCATTTCTAAATTTTAAGGCCATTTGAGTATGTGTCCTTCCTCTTACATGTTCTCTCTCTATAATAACTCCTATTTTTTACATGCCTTATGTAGTGGTTACTCATATAGTGGTTTATTCCGAAAGGTCTGTATAAACAAAGTTTAATAGATACACTTTTTTCTCTGTGTATTTATAGTTTGTATTTCATTATGTTATAGGTATAAGACCACCAATTGAACATGTTAATCACAATCACACATATCATCTCCCTCCAGAACAGACAGGTGCGATGCAGAGGCCAGTTACTCGAGATAAGAAAGGTACTGTGTAATATTTCAGCTGATACTAAGCACATTCTAATAATAATACTTACGTAATTTGTAAATTGGAGGAAATGTTGCAATGAATTAATTTAATAACATTTGTTACAAATCTATTGAATGTACAGGCATGTTAAAGTGTATACGGCGAGAATAGTAGAAGGGCTCAGCCACTCCTTTGAAGTTTGGTCAATGCCGCCGATTCCGGTGAGGGGAGGGGACGTTGACCGCGTGATGTCATAGGGTTGTCAACTGCGCTTATTCACTAGTGCAGCCTTGGCTTTTCCCAATGAATTCCCACCAGTTTGTTTGTAATAGGTGCTCAATTTTAAATTGAAATTGTTTAATAATTGTTATTTATAGTGTTAGTTTTATGTAAAAAAAAAGGGAATTTCAAACAAAGCTACTGTATCTATTTTTAGGTGACAACAGTTAAAGAACTACTAATATTACATATATGGAAATCAAATATAACATAGATTTTTACAATGAGCTAAAAGAATGTAGAACAGTCTGCATTACAATTTTAAGTTAACTTAAAACTCCTTGAGAAATTCAACACAATTTTTTAAACTCTTGCCGACCCTGGCAAAATTTGTTTCAGAATTGGATATTATAAACATAATTATTATGAATTAGCAATGTAGCTGATTGATGAAATTTCATTGCGTAAATCTTAATTTTCATGAAGTTTTAAAGTGATAGAAATATAAATTTAAAAATACAGTGCCTAATTTGTAGCCAAATTTCATATATTAATACCTGCAAGATTAAACTTGGAACTGGTGGGCATTTCACTTTGTTCTGGAAGTAAGTTGTGAGGCCTTATTTCATGTAAACATTGAAATAGTTGCACAATTACAGTATTACTGTTTACAAGATGAACTAAAAGTCTGGAGACACCCCTGTAACTTTTGAGTTTGTAATTGGGAAAAAAACAAACTCAGGTAATGTTTACTAGGTACAAAGGTGTACTTTTTTACGCATAAGACAACGTTATTAACATGTAGAAAGAAATTTTGGGGGCAGCTCAAAAATTGTTTTTCACAAACCCCTGTCATGTGACCATTCATTTAAAATTTGTAGTAGGGTTGAGATAGAGACCTCAAATTTTCACTGTTAGTTTTTGTTTTGGTTAATACCTTTAAAATAAATGGTCACGTGACAGGGGTTTGCGTGTACAAATTTTGAGCTGCCTTCAATATTTCCAATTTTTTAACTGTGGCAAAGTTTATCCATACATAAAAATGCATCCTAATATCTAATAAACCTTCCTTGGATTTGGCTCTTCACCAATCACTCTCTAAAAAGTTAGAAGGATTTGAATCATTCTCGTCTTGAACTGTAAATAACTTTAGATAGGAATTAAATAGAGACCTTTAATTTTCGTCATTTACATTCTTGTAGCAATATTTTTAAAATGAGTGGTCACAAGGCAGGGGTTTACATTTAAGATTTTTGAGCTGCCCCCAAAATTTTCCATTTTGGAAATGGTAACAACGTTCTCTTATGCGCAAAAAAGTACATCTTTGTACCTAGTAAACACCTGAGTTTATTTTTTCCACTTACTCTCTCAAAAGTTTCAAGGGTGTCTCCAGACATTTAGTTCACCCTGTGTAGGCTACATATAAGTAGGCCTAATATGTAAACTGCTAAACCAAAATTTGATAGAAACCTAGAAAATTGTTATGCAAAGTTAAATAACATTAAACTAGGGGCTCTGCCCCTGGACGCTCCGCGTCCCAACCCCGGCTCGGCCTTCGGCCTCAGATGGCTGCTTCGCTTCGCTCGCAGGTGGAAAATTCGATAAAGAATCTCGTTAATCTTTTGCTCGTTTGTACATAGGTGACCGAGCATAAATTAGCTGTTTTATTTGGCAGCTGACTCGAACTCATTAAACATTATCTCCATAAGATTAACATGGGAAATTTGAAGGATTGTATACCGGAGCTCCTTCTCGGGTGAATAGCGGCTGAACGGATGATAATATATAAGACTCGACATATCTGTGAATGATTATGTTCAGTTTTTGATCCAAATTAGCTGTTTTATATATAATAGGTTTGTAACAACCAATGTTTGAATTGAATTAAAATATAGTTAGCATTTTTCGTTGATTTTTGTTTGTGTTTGTTTTTAGTTTGTCAATGTAACCTCAAAAAGGTAATACTACATTTGATACTGATTTAATCCAAATCAGTTGTTGATCAAAATCAGCTGTTTTAAGCTTTTCATACGAACAGCTGTTTTTGTGTCCCTGATAAAATCAATAGAAATCTTTCTTCCATAAGATTAACATTGAAACTTTGAGGGCCACTGGGGCGTAGCCCTAATGTCCTAGGACTTCGGTAAATGGCCTAAAACCTTCCCAGGGTTAACCTGTGTTACTATGCAAAATTTCAAAGCAATCGGATGGACGGTATACGAACGCAAAGTGGACAAAGAACCAAAAAAAAAACCCCATAAGGAATACACAGCAGAAATTTGCATTTGATTATAACGTTTGTAAGGCGAAAGATGCATGATTTGTAATGCTTGATGGCAAATCTGGGCGTGCATACCTTTAATTTAAGACCTCAATTATGAAAATCGGTCGGTTAGAAGAGCCAAACGGACTCGGAAAAGAAAAACAGAATTTTTTTAATATATAAGAAGATGACTGATTAGCCTCCTTGGAAGTAAAAAAAAACCGGATATTAGTAAAGCAAACATATCTGTAACTGATTTGTTGTGTTTTCACTCATTTTACCTTGTCTAGGTGCATTAGTATTTAATTAAAGTATTATTTATTGATTGTTGAAAGTTTATAATATCAAAGAGGGTGCCACTAGGGGTAGAATGGTATCATGGGGGTCATTAAGTACTTAATACATGCTGCCGGCTAATGCAAAGCAGTGGTGGTTGTATGGCAGTGCGGCGAAAGTAACAACCCTGTGACGTCACAGCATAGAACCGGCTGGCAGCACATATCGAGAGGAAGTGGCTGAGCCCTTATACTAGCAATTCTCGCCGGCCCTGTATAGTGCCTACTTTGATTTATATCATCGCAATTAGTGACTCTCCACTAAACCTCCTTGTTGTGAACTTTTCCTCACCATACAATGATAATTTAGTTTTGCCGCTTTAATATGCCAGTAACATGACTAACAGTGTGTAAGCAGTACAAACAACAACTAATCAGCTTTATAGATGTGTTCACATCCATACATCACAATGACTCATTTCATAAAATTTCAGTCAGAGAAATTGGCAACTCTACTTAACATCTTTTTTTAACATATGTTTTATTATAGCTGAGTGTAACAATGCAACTGTTTGTAATCAAGCAGTATTGGTTAGAACACAATTTTGTTTTTGCCTACACATTAGTGTGGGACCAATTTAGAGCAAAGATTTTGCAATAAAGTTTTGCTCTCAATAGAAGAAATCAGGTACAGAGACCTTTAATTTGTTGAAAGAACCTTATGGTGCGGAAGTAGTATATTTTAGAGGCACAAATCTTTTTAAAGAAAGTTTAAGGTGAATAAATTGATCGTTTACATCCTGTATGGAGATATTTGTGAACACATCTTCTGTCACTATACAAGAAAATCATTGTATTAGTGTTTCATGTTAAGCTGAAATGTTAAATAATGTCTGTTAGTTAAGTAGACAGACTATTCTTTCAGAAGAAGTGTTAATGAAACCAGTTGCTTGTCTTTAAATTCCCTGTTTGTTATTTACTTGACTAAATACTTGGACTATAGTTTGCAAGACAGGGTAGATAGATATTGACTTTATTTTTTGGGGAGAGGTTAGGACTATTTAGTCCTGTCTTCCATCTAACCAAAATACAAAATTACAAATATTTACAAAATAAGTTAAAAATAAATAGTTCTTTAACACAAAGAAAACATATGAAGAAGTTTTATCAACAATATTGTCACAGATTATGATAATCTTTTCCATCAATGAATCCAGCATGTTTTTCTCTCTCGGTAACTGAAGACTATTATGTGCCAGTGTTTTGTACACAATACTGCAGCATTAGCGGAAGAAACTGCCAAAAAATTTCTCTAGAAAATTTATTCAACAACACGACAAAGAAGGTTTCCCATTGTTCTGACATTCCCTTCATTCAAGAAAGATAGACAAGGGTTTCTATTTGAGAGTTAGCAAATCTGATGGAAAAAGAGCATATAAAAGCAGAGGCACTATTTTGAAAAAGAACTTGTTAAACTTGTGGATCAAAGCAATAATTTATGTTTAATCACAATTGTCTCATTACTTCTTTTATCAATCCCCATTAAACAAATAAAAGAGCACTGTGGCGACAAAATCACACTGATTTGAATAAAAACCCCGAACCACAAAACAAAGAACAAAAACAATAACTAAACAACTAAATTGTAAGTTATGTTTAATATGTACATTTCGATGACATGGTCATCATCTTCACATGAGGTTAAGATGACATCCCATGTTCTTTCGATGACATGGGTTAAAACCCTCTGAGGATGATGACCATGTCATCGAAATGTACATAAGGGTAACGTATTAAACATAACTTACAATTTAGTTATTGTTTTTGTTCCTTGTTTTGTGGTTCGGGGTTTTTATTCAAATCAGGATCAATCCCCATGTTTTGTTAATATTTCAGTTTTCACTACAACTAATTCTGTTTGGTAATAGAATTTGTTTACACTTAGTAATAGTTTTGCTGAAATATATGATTTTTTTTTAAATTTGTACGTTTGAAAATTAAACTATAAATATATTATTAGTTGGTCTTTAAACTTATAACTTATAATATACATTTGTGTATTATATTTGATAATATGCTTTATGTTTTGGCTTCCTCAGGCAGAAGAAGTGAAGAAGAGCATCTATCCAGAGATGAAAAACGAGCTCGATCACTCAATATTCCAATTAACGTCCATGATATCATTAATTTACCTATGGATGAATTTAATGAACGACTTTCAAAATACGATCTTAGTGAATCACAACTTTCACTTATTAGAGACATACGAAGGCGTGGAAAGAATAAGGTAAAGTATTATTTCTATTCTTTTTGTATATTATAGTTTTTGTATTAGAGTCTAGAATCTCTAAACTTAATTTTAAAGGGCATTTTACTGCTTTGTAATTGAGTTAATTAAATGATGATGACTGTTTATTTTTACAAAATATTCTTGGTAAATTTATAAAACAATATTGAATAAAAATATATTCAGTTTCATAGTACTTAATTTGTATTGATGTAGTGCCAAAAATACTTAAATTATTTTAATAAATCTATATGACCCATATGCAAAAATTTAATATATTTTTTTAGTGAACCAAGTTATGAGAATAACTGTTTATGTGTGGTTAGCTTAAGGGTCTGCTCCAGTACACGAGAAATCAACCGGAAACGCAAGCGCTTCTCTCTATAACCGTATCTAAACAGTGCAATTTCTTGCAGCTGAGCGCTTTGACATTGCCTCATTTCAAACCATTTTATAAATCCATATTTTGTAATTGAGTGCTGAAAAAAAAAACTAAATATTCTTTATAAAATGTCTGATACGGCTTGCAAATTACTTTTTCATTATTATTTTGTTATTGTGTAAGGAAAAATATTCAAACTTTGTACTTACAAAATGTCAATTACATAACAAAAGAAAAGCATTTAAAAAAATCTAAAATGCAAGACGGATGCGTATTGTAATTGTGCTTAAAATGAGACCTTGCAAACAATTTTATGATAAAAATTAAACGAAATAAATTGTTTGAAATTTAACATTGCTCTTATGGGATAAAAAATCCAAGATGGCCACCACTACAGCAGACCCTTAAGGGTATAACTTAAGGGAGTTTGAGTAACTGCATCAAACTTAGTGAGTGGAATCAGCCTTGAGAAGGCTGGCCATATGCTATTCCATTAGTAAACCACTTGAATGTGACAAATATATCGGTTGTAAACAGGTTTTATTAATGAGTTTACTGATTTTTTATTTTGGCTATTTGCATACAATAATTAATTTTGCAGATAACAAAAGTCATCCCGTTGTTTTCCTGTTTTCAAGTAATTCTGATGAAAATCGTGTTTTCGTCTTGGTTATAAACAAATATCTTTAAGAAAAATTAATAATTTATCATTTCCGTAATAAACTAATTTTGTAGTTCATTAACCATTTCCTACCAATATCTTCAAAATGTGAAAAAAGTTTTGTAAAACTGCAGATAGCTGTATGGAACCATTGTATTTGGATAACCTAATAGAACTCCGATCCAATGCAATATTTTGTTCCACTGGAAATTCGTCTTTTTTGGCGCTATCTATTGGGGAAACGAAGGAAGCTGGTTGGAAACATCAATGCTTACAATGCTTTCTCCCTAGCGCTACCTCGCGGCGCGATCATGTACTATTTTCGCGAACACCTTTTTTCCGGCACACAACCCCCGTATGGATGCAAGATCTATTTATTATTCATGATCTATGATGGAACTCTTTCATCTTGGTATTGGTTGGTACTGTTTACAACCAAACTATGACTAAGACATCAGAGGCCTGATTAGGTTTAATGTGGGCATTATTTGTGGTTTTAGTGGAGAAAAATATGTATTTGTAACATTCATTAATGTAGTTTTAAAAGAGGCTTTTAAATTTATAAAAATACATTTTTCAATACACCTAATTTCCTTGACAAAAAATGGCAGGCAATGACTATTACTTTTGTATTTATATATTTTAATACTTACATTAAAAATATTTTTTGAAAATTTTTGCTAGAATTTTAAAATAATGATTGTTAACATTTTGCCTTTATTTTATAGAGATGTAACATCCAATTTTGTTTGTAGGTAGCAGCACAGAACTGTAGAAAACGAAAACTGGACCAAATCTTAAGTCTTGCAGATGAGGTTAAACAAATGAGAGATAGAAAACTACGTCTAGACAGAGAACGAGAGTTCTTGTTAGCAGAAAGACAAAGGATCAAAAACAAGTTTTCACAATTATATAGGCATATATTTCAAGTAAGAGATTAATTTGAATAGTATTTAGTAATATTAACTTACTATTCAAGATCTTTCATTTCCTTTTCGTGACTGTAGAATGTTAGTTTGGGTCACACACAATTTCCTGGTAATATTCATTAATGTTTAATTTGACTTTTAATTAAGGTTTATATTATATCAATTTCAAAACTTTTATGTCCAATTTTAAGAAATTTGTAAGCCCATCATTATTGATGCTGTTATGTTTCACAACAGAAATGGCAAAAAACATTAACAATCTTAGAAATTTGAAAAAATTTCAAAACAACAGCTTCTTACTTTCCTTTTTATTAAAAAGGACTAGCTGACCTGTACGGCGTTGCCCGTGGTTGTTGGTATTTTCAGTCTTTTTAACGTAATTGTATACTTTTTAAGTGTTCAGTCAGTGAGTGGTATTTGGCTTTAATATATATAGATCTTAAATAATAATAAAACCACTATTGTCATAATAATAAATAAAAGATCTGAAATTATGATTTTAGTAACTTTGATCCCCCCCAAACCCCTCCTAAAATTTATAAATTTTTCATACCCTTTCTTAGTGAGCACCTATGGCCCTAGAGGAAGCTACATACCAAATTTCATTCCAATCCGTTCGGTAGTTTTGAAGAAATCGTGATTTAATAACTTTGATCCCCCAAACCCCCCCTAAAATTTCTAATTTTTTGAAACCCTTTCTTAGCGAGTGCCTTTGGCCCTAGAGGAAGCTACATACCAAATTTCATTCCAATCTGTTTGGTAATTTTTGAGAAATCGTGGTTTAGTAATTTTTACCCCCCAAGCCCCCTAAAATTTCCAATTTTTTAAAACCCTTTCTTAGTGAACACCTATGGTCCTAGAGGAAGCTACATACCAAATTTCATTTCAATCCGTTCTGTAGTTTTTGAGAAATCGTGATGAGTGAGTCAAGTGAGTGAGTGAGTGAGTGGTATTTCGCTTTTATATATATAGATTTCTTCTTGTATTATTATTCGAAGAAAAAGTTCTAACATGCTAACTATACAAATATTAAAATCTGATTTTGTCACAAAATACATTGTAAAACTAGGCCAAGTCTGGATCCAAAACGTTTTCACCCAGAGAAGTATATTGAGGTAAAAAAATATGGCCAAATTCTTTGAATCCCTGAACTTATTCAAATCAAAATAATTTTCAAACGATTATAGCCACAAAAATTTTCTTGCTTCAAATTTATCAAGTTTTTTTCTTAAATCATTGGTCATATTGATTTCAATTTTTAAACTGCCTTCTTTGTTACATCATTTTAAGTTGTTGAATTTGTTCTTTCTTGTAATCTCTTTAGATCCGAATGGGTTTGTGTAATATACACACTGCTGTGTTAGGCCACAACTTGGCTGTGCATCTTGATATTAGTTTCCTATAATCATATTACTTAAAATTGCTTACTTATTATTTGTAATTAAGATAATGTATGACTTAAGATTTTTTTTAATTTCTGATTGAAAAAGATATAATATAAAAAGTTATGAATTAGTTATAATGTCACCTACAATTACGATTTGTCCATACAAGGAATTAAAACAGTTTAATACCTTTTATAGATTTAAAACATATTTCTGACTGTATATTTAAGGTTGGTATAAATGAGGTTCACGATTTTAAATGTTCATAATTCTGGTTTTATTTATCATAGAACTAATAACTATGATTACAATGAAAGAAAAACTCAAAAGGTTGATCAGATACTAACAATCACAAATGTTCAATGTGGGCATCAAGCTCTTGCCAGACTTTTACAAGAGTGTTTCGGTCGATTGATTCAATGGTTGCAGTTATACATTGCTGTGGTTAGGTTCTGCCAAAGGCAGTGTATGCACTATCCTTGATAAATCCCTACAAGAAATAATCTACCAGAATGATCAGAGGCCAGTTAAAGAGTGCACTGTTTGGTTCTATCATGTTCTAATTGTGGAAGAAGCTATTGTATTAACATGTCCAACAAAATGATTCCTGTTATTGTTTGTTTAGCAAAAATAGGGTGGTACACTTTGTTGTAAGTTATTGCACAAAACACATTAACTTTTAGAGAATAGCGCACATGCTTGATGCAGGCATTTGAGGTTTCCAAGCCATTCTGACATTATGTCTGTTCACTTTACTTCACCAGTGGCTTCATCGCTAAACACTTTACAAAGTTTCCATTTTCCATTAAGGCCTATGTACTCTCACAAAAGGAAAGTATTAGGACTTTGTCATTTGGTTTTAATGCTTGCAGGAGCTGATGTTTGTAAGGCTTGAATTTTAGACATTTATCTAAAACTTTCGAAACTGTTTTCTGTGGTTCTCCGAGCTCTCTGCTACATCTAGCGGAATACTTCCGTGGCCTACGTGAAACACTTTTACCTCTTACCTTACTCTTACCTGTACTCTTACACTCTTACCTGGTCCACAACTCCATTGCTTACTTACGACCTACCAGTTGATTTCTTCTTACAAATTCACCGGTTTCTCTTGAAATTGTTCTTGCGAAAAAAGTGATTCTTCTTTAAATTTTGTTCTATAATGATGTTGTACACTTATAACTGACTGGTGAATATAAAAATCTAACATACAAAAACTTTCTTGTCTTCAAAGTCAGCCTTGACACTATTTACATTGTTGACTTTACCAAACAGCTGATATAAAACTAAACCAATGTAAACAAAACGTTTTGAGTGTTTCTTTCCAATGGTACCAACTTAAATAGTCTTAAGGCATATTAATTTATTAATACACTTGTTTAAAATCATGAACATTATTTAGGCTAGCCCTGAATGATAAACGAAGTATATGACAAATTAAAACTAGGTATGATAATAGTTGGAAAAACTCGTTTAACACTTTGAGAGCTGGCCCTGAAATATGGAGCTATTTGTAGAATGCTGGCCGTTTTTGGCTATTTTCAAAAAAACATAACTTAAAAACTAATAAAGTTATGAAAAAACTACTTACATAGCAGAATTGGTCTTCTTCTCCTTTACAATGTGATGTGAAGTTCAATCAATATTTCTAATTTTTGTATATATAAAAAAATGTTGTTTCCAAGGTTATTTTGGTAAAAAAACAAAAATTCATTAGGATATTCATAGTTAGGATCATCATCTGTATTATCTACGTACAAACTCTCAACATCACTAAAGTCATTTTCATCAAGTAAATTTGCAATAACATTGTCATCTTAACCGAACAAATCCATTGCGTCAAAGTATAAACACACGCGATCACAATAACTAAAATCGTCTGTCTTGCGTTTGTAAACAGTTATACAGCCTGTGCATTCTATCGGATAACGTCAAAACTAAAACGACTACTTGTGCTATTAGCAGTACAATACTCCAAGGAACCTTTGTAAGAAGGTCAAAGCCAGTATATTTAATGATTACGCAACATACTAACATTGAAACAGTTAGTATGTTTCAATGTTATACTAACTCCGTAAAATTACGGGATCCGCGTTCTTCGTGAGTTTCGGCGTTCCGTAAAAATACGGGGTTAGCGCTCAAAGTGTTAAGTAAAAACTTTTTGTAAATATTTTAAGAAGGAATTAACTTCTTGTATCATCTTCAATAAATACCTCTACTAAGAAATAATGTCTTTATATAAATATGTGCCTTCTTATTTTTGATTATTCATTACATAACTGATTTAATTTTGATAGGCTTTAAGAGATTCAGAAGGCAATCCTTATTCTCCATATGAATGGAGTTTACAGCAGTCTGCAGATGGGTCCGTTATTTTAGTACCGAAATCGAATGCCACATCTATGTTGGATTCTACAGAACCACGACCAAAACACAAAGATCCAGATCCAAGAACTCAATCAAGGAAACCATGATCAATGTGGGCACTTCAGTATGTATAAAGTACGCGATTAGTTCCACACAGACAGTCTCGGGGGATTGCAAATAGTGGACAATGGTTTTGATAGCCTTGATTTGATTGTGTATTTCGTTTTAAATATATATATCTTTTCATTAATCAAGGATAACTAATTTGAAAATGAAACCTACATTTAGACATGTTTTTGTATTCAGTGGATTATTAAACAAGAGTAGTTTAACTACACTATCATACTCTAAATTTGTTTTGTTTTACTTCTTGAACTTGAGAGAAATTTATTATTTGTTGTATTGATAATTTCTATCAATTATTAAATAATTTAGCTACTGAACTGAAGTACTAAATTTAAAAATTCTCTATATGATCCAAAGCTTTCATATTTTTTTAGTTTGACACAGTCAAACAGTGAATGTTTTTGAAATAATTTGTGTACCAGTTTCATAGGACAAATAGTTAACAAAATGTGTACAGAATTTCACTAAAGGGCTGTTAAATATGTAACTAAAATAAAAGTATACCTTTTTAGATTAAGGAGATGATTTATTTTGTTTGACATGACTTTGCAGGAGATTTTGTTCTTCTCATTTTATTATTTCTGTCTTCAAGTGCGTTTTAATTTCATTCTTCTTTACTGTTTAACTGTTTAAAGCATGTTTGAAGTTAATTTGACAAAAACATTCCAAGAAAAATACTTTTCACATTTTATTGTTCTTCAGTATAATTCATTTTTAATTAACGTTAAGGAATGTGTTTGATGCCTGGTCAGATGCTAGTCCTGGATATTGTATTATTTAATCTTTATTGATTTGTATACTTAACTCTTTGTTGATTTTCATTTTCACATTGTAAACCAATTATTTTATTAGCACTGATTTTTAAACATATGTTATAAAAGCAGTGATTAAGTTATGAGCTAGCCAAAGGAAATAATGTTTAATTCTATGGTGGTAAAATCATGTATGTTAACATTATGGTGAATTATGTAGAATTTAACTTTTTGTTATTGCTAGAAATTGTAATTTTTCTTAGATCTCTTTTAAATATATTGATTTTATTATAATTTCCTATAAATGGATTATTATTTTCACTTTTCTTCTTAAGTTTGTATATTCTTGAAATTTAAAATCATGAAGACACATTAACAAACATCTTTTTACAAAACAAATTTCAAATTTGTTAAATGACACATTGTTTTATTGTTTAAAATTAACACTAGTTTTCAACTTTAAGGAAACTACAAATCGCTCTACAAAAAGGTAAAAAAAAAAAAACACCAATAATATTGAAATGACTATTGATAATTGTTTCTATCCATCAACTGTAGAATTTGCTTTGCAAAGCTAGAGATTGTTTTGTTTCAGAAAGTCTATCTATCAATGTCCAATATAACTGTGTACATGTTTAAATAACTGTGGGTATTTTAATTTACTATGAACAGATTTTAATCAAACGCACATTTTTGTAAATAATGATTATGTTGCATACGTTTTCTTAAATCAATTTTAAATAATTTAATAGATTTGACAGTTTTTTCAGAATATAAGAAATAAACTTCAAGAAATTTTATTTCTGTACATTTTATTATACAAATATATATTTATAATTTATTGAATTTTAAGTCTATAGAGGATTGTAGTAATAAAGACCTAACTCTGAAGTGGCAAAAGTGAAATAAAATATCTTTCCGGATGAATGTAAATATGTCACACAGATAAGAAACATAGTTTACATTTTGAACCGTCTTGGAAGGATTATCAGCTTAGATGGTTTGCTATTTTAGTATAGATGTGTTTCTCTAGTCAACATTAGAAAAACGATTACAAAATATTGTTGGCTAAAGTTAGGTGAAAATCATGAATAAAAAGTGTTATTGATAGAGATAAGCATTCTGGCAAAATATGGCAAAAACATTATTGTATAAGTTGATAGATTGGATTATAAGCAGCCTAGCTGACATAATACAAATTTTGTAGATGTTAAACACTACAAAACCTATTACACAATCTAGAATTAATACTGGAATGTCCTTTTTCATTTATTCCCCAGGTTGTGTTATCTCTGTTTATTTTTATAAAAACTGTTAAAGATGCAAAGGCCCAGTTATTACAATTAATTGCTACTAATATTATTGAAATCCTCTATAGGTCAAGGAAGAATCAGCATATACAAGTTTAGGGATAAATTTGGGGACCAAATATTAACAAAAGTAGATGTAAATTAGCAAAATGGGGTTTAGAATGTTTTTAAATGATGAGAATGAAAAAAGTCTAATATGTTATAGCAGCTGATTTTTTCTTATTTTTACTTGACTTCTCTGATTATGTTTTCGATATATTGTTGTGAAATATTAGTCTGCATAAGTATTCACCATGACGGAAGATATTTTTCAGAATACAAAGCTGAATATTTTATCATTTTTTAAACACAAATGTAATAAGATATTTGTTTTATGTGCACATTAATAAATTGTTCATTATTTTCAGTTCAGTATTTTAGCTTTTGATTGTAATGTTCTATTTTTAAATAAGTAGTTTATTGTATGTTTGAAAATACAATCATTTAATAGTTCAGTTTCAACAGATTTTGGTAGTTTGGTTTGTGTTTAGTAAATTAGTTTAAAAATTAACACAAATAATTTATCTAGTTGATGTTTATATTTAAAATGTCAGTGTCAATAAAAGAATTGAAGGTCTAAATTAAATGGATGTGCTCAAGATTTAAGTGATCTTACGTGTTAATGAAATATTTTTGTATACTTAATATTAGGACAGTTAACATTTTATTATAAAGCATGATTGGTGAATGGCAACCAGGATCCAAATGATAATAATTTTCTGGTACTAGGTTAAATGGTAAAGAGCATCTAGTTTATCTTGACAATTAGTTATTATCTTTTTTTCAATCATTTTAAATTCAGTTTATGTATACTCCTTTGCTCAATATCTGTTTTTATATTTATGTTTCTAATACATATTTTGTATATTGTTTCTAATGTTTAGCCTTAGCTTTACCAAAAGGGTTGTACACTTTGGCAGAACGCTCTTTTTGAACATTACAAAGACTTTCACTTTTAAAATTATGTTTCTGTTAGGTTGATTTCTATAGATCGTTTAGTCTATTTCTTCTTTAAAAGTACAAACATCATTTTTGTGTGGCACTGTGCTCTTCTTAATGCTAAGAACGTCTTGTTGGCTTTGCCGTGTGCACGGCCCTAACTCTTAAGCCTTATAATGTTGTAGTATTTTGTAAATAGATAGAAAAGCCCTAAATAAATGTGTACATTGTCTATTTTTTTAAGGGCAAATTTTTGGGGTTGTGCTCACATATAAAAGCTGATCTCTGTAAATAATGTGTATTTTTTAAATTGTATGTTTATTATTTTGTATTGTATACTTTGTCAATTTGTTGAATGCGGATTTATTCTTATTGTAATAAAGTGTTGGGATATCCACTACTTAGCACAGTATTTGCATTTATTATATTATTGTTTGTTAAACCCCTTTTAAACCTTCTATAAAAAATATAAAATCTGTCACATTATTTTTAAATTCAAAACGTTTAACTGTCTATCTTCAATTATTGGTGCTAATTTTAAGATGGCAGGAAAATTTCACTGGTGTCCTACTATGAGTATGGTTTTATAGTTAACAAAGGGAGACCCTTACTCACTTTGCTCGCACTATTGTGATAGCAATAGTTTTTTAGCATATATTTTAAATAGTATAAAGTGTATAATTTAGGGAAAATTACATGCACAATAAAAACCTTCTTATGATTTCATTTGATAATCTATTTGTTAAGTCATTTAGACATTGTATAAAAATCAAAATGTAGGTGTTTTGGTAACTAGAAAAGATAACCATTCTTAGTGTTTTCCTGTGCTACAACTAATTCCTTTTTTAACATTGTATAATCAATTCAGTCAATGAATGACCAAAATAGGAGTGTAGAGGACATGGAGAGGGGGAAGCATTTGACTTTGGAAATTTGTTGGGGGTACTTAGGAGGTAAACATACTAAAAGTTCCCACCCCTACCCCTGCTGCTTTATAGGAGGAGGGGGTGGAAAGGTCCCCGTATTCACTTATATCTCGAAAACAGTGAGTCGTACAGAAAATTTGTTCAATTAAAAGCTGATCATATTTCCTTTAAGAATGTTCCTATTAATTTTTTTTGTATCTGTTATAGTTTTCGAGATATTCACTATCAAAAATCGACAATTTCCGGAAAATTGATTATCGCCTCGTGTTTTTCGTCAATTTTGACTTTTTGTTATTTAGAATACCCTAATTTATTTATGTAACCATTCGAGTTTTTTTATGACACTTTGACTATATGTTATGGAGGATCTTTCAAACCTTCAATAAAGGATTTCGTT
Organism: Philaenus spumarius; assembly: GCA_018207615.1. NCBI lineage: Eukaryota > Metazoa > Arthropoda > Insecta > Hemiptera > Aphrophoridae > Philaenus > Philaenus spumarius. Next base: position 178,284 of record JAGFPH010000790.1, read on the forward strand.
CCCCTGCCTCAAATGTTTTTAGTTACTGCTGTAAAATGAAACATTTAATTAAAACAACAAGTGATCCGGTAAAACAGACTGAATATATGACTAATAAATGCTTGCACTATCTTCGTGCAGTAGTGTTTTACAAGCAAATGCAAACTCTGAGGTGCCTAATTCTGTAACCCTGTGCTTCTATATACAGCAAATACAACCTCTTCCGAAATCTCGGATACAGGAATCATATTACTCGAGGGGTTGTAATACTAATGTGGGGTTGTATTGTTTGTGTGTTGTTGGACTCGATGGGAAAACCCCAAGTTTTTATTTGTGGGCAGAAGATCAAGCCGGGAAGGGTTCCATTAAAGTTTCTGCTGCCCTTTTATAGCACCTCAAGGGCCTTGAACTATCTAAAAATGTTACACAAATCACACTGTTTTGTGACCTACTTCATCTTTGAATAAGAAGCAAAACCATGGCAAACCCTTCAGAAAAAGGTTGCGGAAAGATGTGCTTTAGTTGAATTGCAACAGTTACCTCTTGTTCATAACCTATCATCGGCAACAAAAAAGATGGTAATAAGCTACTGCAGCGTATCTTTGTTGTAAAACGAATAATTTATATATGTAATCATTGTTTTACAACTGTAGTTTTCTAAATCAATTGATGCCGCACAAGAAAGCAATAGGAAATTACACAAATACTTCACTTCTCTTTGGCTCAATATCGCTCGACAGAAATATTTGGACAATAATATAAACAAACCTTCGGATTTTTCAAGATTTGAATTTTCTAAAACTGCCTTCAATCAGACTTCACTAATATAGTTTTGAAAATATAAAGGTTTTTGAAAACCCTTGCAATTCGACAGTTTTCAACCAATGAAACAGCATTTTTGCATTCGAAATATCTCTTACAATTCGATATATTTAGGCTATATAGATTTGTTTATATCAGTTTGTAGACGACACTTCAATCTTTTGTTTCGTGTAAAGCAAACCATATTTACTGTAACGGTTTTATTCGTACAGTCCTGGGAAATACAGATAAGTGGGAAATTCAAAACTTGGCGTTTCTCACGCTTTACATGTGTTGTTATAGTGATCAGTCGCACAGTATCTTGTATAGGTTTGTACGCGAGAGTTTTTATTCGTTTGCTTTAATGAAATAATAATTTACAACTGTATACAGTTCAATTCTTTGATTTATTCTCTACACTTTGTTATAATAATATTTCATTTTTGGGCAAAGCATGTATTCCTGAATTACTATTCAAAACTAAAGTTGTATATGTTTTATTCCCGGATTGATAATTGGTAGTAAATATGCTTCTTAATTGCTGATTTTTTGGTGAAATGGTTCTAGTAGAATTCTTTAGATGTGCTTATAATTGTTTTCTTATGAAATTTGTATATATTTATTTATTTCTTTTGTCGAAATTCAAATGTCCATACGTTGTGGAGCAAAGTTATAATATAACTATTAATTCTTTTCCTTTTATAAGGCCCCCACTATCCTGAAGCTAAACTTATAATAATACTATTTCTTATTCTACCGTAGTAGCCTATAGGTACTATAATTGAAACCTACTAAGTTCAATCTCAATTATATTATCTTTGAAATAAATACAAGTTTAATTTTAACAAATTTTGGTTTAATATAATTAAATCATTTATCTATTAGTACATAAGGTTTATAATTTTGGTTTATAATAAGATATAAAGAACGAATTTGATTTATTTCAATTATAATGTAGAATCTCTATTTTAAAGAATGTCTATTTCCGGTTTGGATTAGCTCAGTATAATAATTAAAATTTCATAGAATAAAGTTTGTTTTATCACCACAATACATAATTTAGTTAAATTTGACTTTAATTCAAGTTAATCTCGGGCTAGGGGTACTCGTGCTGCTGTAATTATCTCATTTAAAATATACGCAATTATGAGTTCAAACATGAAGTTAATAATTATGACATGATGTCGTAAGGAATTGGATTGGAAGAAGGTAAGTTCTTTTATTTAATTTAAATAATTTCCTGTAGATATTAATCTTAATCACTGTTCTTTGAATACTTATCAGTTTTGGTTGCACATATGGATAAATATCGAGTTATTGTACATTTTGACTACACTTTTTATGAAACAATTAACGGCGTCACTTCTTCATTGCATTCGTTACGTCCACCCACGCTTAGTTCTTAAATTGTACTGATTTTTGGCTTCACTTTCAAACGATGTAGCCGGGTTCCTTTTCTTCCGCCTATCTCCGTTGCCGTGGTTACGCGCCATGACGTCACTGTTGATTTATGATGGCGTCTCATTTCTTCACTTTAAAATAGTTTTCGATGGCTTTTTATACCTGAAATATTTCTTTGTCGGCCAAAACAATTATGGAATTAAATTGTTCTTACGTTTCAAGTCTTAAATTTATTTACTTGTAATAATTTGAATTTACCCGATTAAATAATTACTTCCTTTTTGAATTCTGGTGTATGTTGTACTACTTGTGTCATATGTTAAACTAATCATTGTGAATATTTTAAGAGTAATAATAATCTATGGTATATAATTAACTATTAATTATTTTATAAATATTTTCTTAAATTTAGAATACGTTCTACACATTGGATTATCGTGTTTTCGTTTATAATTTAAAATACATGGTACATTATTGGTCTTTTACTTGACTCGTGTTTACAATCGTTTAGTTACCTACAAAAATGGCTGACATAACTGAACTAAATACGTTTTTAAACATCTTGAGTCCTTGTATAGTGGTTTTGACAAATTTTACAGAAAATAATAAATATAGTGCTTCCAATTTAGTATCTGGCTTTCATTTCTTTACATTACTGTTACTGGTGTTTGCTTATATATTGACATAGGGTTCTCTAGGCTATTGTACTAGGCTGTCATAAATGAACGTTTTGTATTACTGAGATTTGAGACATTACATGCTTCTTTTTTTTCTTTTCGATCCGATTCAAAATGGCAGAACAGACCATTTAATCGTTTTTGGGTAGGAATTGGAGAAGTATATAAGAATATGGGGTTTTCCCACCTTGATAAGTGGTAGTAAATATGCTCCAAAATTGCTGAACTTTTAGTGAAAGGGTCCTTGTAGGATTTCCCAGATACTGTGTTTTTATTTTTCAATTCGACACAAATTGGTGGCCTATTTGATTCAAACCAAAATGGCAAAGTTAGAGCGAGGAAATTGCATTATTTCTCCCACTCATAAGCCTAAGTACAATTTGTGAGTTATATCATTCAAAAGACAATTTAATTTACTATAATCTTTTGCAGATTTATTTTTGGGTCAGTCCCCGGAACAAGGAACAAAATTGATAGGATGCTCCAGATAAATGATTTTTTCGCTATCTATGTAAGGTTTTTGCGCAATTTCTCCCACTCATAAGCCCGAGACCAATTTGTGAGCTATATCATTCAAAAGGCATTAAAATTTACTACAATCCTGTGCAAAGTTATTTTAGATAGTTTCTGGAACAATGAACAAAATTCATTCCTGAAAAATTATTATTTCACTATGAATGTAAGATAATTGCGCAATTTCTTCCATTCATAAGCCCGAGTACAATTTGTGAGTTATATATCATTCCAAAGGTTATGGATTTCCAATTTCTCCCAATTATAACTCATGTGTTTGGGACAAAAGTTTAGAAGACTACCATAACAGAACTGCAACAACGGAGGCATGGAGGGTTATTTAAATGAGTTGAATCCTCGTTTTGAGGGAATGAGTGACAAAGAAAAAAATATTTATGGTAAGTCAAATAACATAATTATATTCTGAATTTTTAATTTGTGATGTCCTTTTTCACAGGATCTGGGAGAAACATTAGGCAATTAAAAACAAAATGTTTATTAAGTTTCTTTATTAGGCTGCCAATATCTTACAAATTAATGAATACAGTAGGGCTACCTAAATTGGTCATGAGTTGTGTTTCATTTACACAATATTTCCATTTTTATCATACATGGTACACCATTTTGTAAAACGTACAAATAATATAG
>JAGFPH010000790.1:197302-222747 GCA_018207615.1 Philaenus spumarius
ATCTACAGATTTAATTTAAATTACAAACATGTCACATATTATGAAACAAACTTAAAGTGGCAACTTACTGTCTAGCTCTTGGTATTATTATCTCTGCTGTCTAGTGACGGTAAGTAAAAACGGTAAGTCGACTGTAGCACATTCTAGTCGTCAACAAAATAACCATTTTTAAAATTTCAAGATAGCGCATCCTGTCGTGAAATATTATCACTACTTGAACTTGTGCTTAAAAAATCTCTCACAAAAGAATGCATTAGGTGGCCTATCAAAGGTTATACGAAGATGTACGAATGTTTCAGAAGTTAAACGAACAGGTATTCTTTAAATTTGTACAAACGAATATATTGATGATAAAAGGTTGTCTACATATATACACAGTTTATAACCTCTAAGCAAATCTTACAACGTATTATAGCATACAGTTCTACAATTATTCATATTTTTTGTAAACATATCACCATAACACCACAGTATAATCTACGCTGGTTTTCGTTTAAGTATTGCAAATGATGGTTGAAATCAACTGTTATATTATATGTTACAGACGTACACTCTCTTTTATAGGTGTTGATTATAAGGTATCTGGAATATAATAATTAATTATAACCTTCCATAATCAAAGATTATAACCCTTGTGTTGGGATAATATATTATATTATAAGGTCTACGATCAAAGATTGAACATGAACAACCAGGAACTAAACCTGTGTGCTAAACCAAAGATTAAATATACTGCAAATTGTTATTGTAGTCTGTGTACGCTGTACTTGCTCTTGCTCTTTTGGTATTATTATCTCTGCTCTTGCTGTTCAGTAGTGTAAAGAGAATTTAGAGAATGTGATGGTGGATAATGTTGACGTTTTGTTATCTTTTATTGTTGGGATTGTAGATTATGCCAAAGTCCAAATATTTGTGAGTTTAATGTGATTAACATTCTTAGTTTAGTATTAATACAATATTTTTATATTGTTAGAAAACAATGATTGGCACTTACAATGTGCCGATACACTTGATATTTTTAATCCTATGTTATGTGATAAAATTCCTAAATAATATAATTATGTAGAGTATTGAACATAACCCTTTTAGCTGTGACAAAAGGTTTAATGAATTAGTGGTTCTAATAAATAAAAATGTCGTGTAAGATTCTTATGACAAAATTGTTATATCCAACATAAATAATAGCCTATATATTTTTTACAATATATTATATATATTGTTACTTGTTATATCATGACTGAGTTACCAACCTTTGCACACAAAAACGCTCTACTTCAGTTGTATTACAAAACCTGTCAATGTTTTAATGTTGCTAGGCTACAATTCACAAACTAAAGAATAAGCTATATTTTGTATTTATTGTGTACCAGTACCTATAAATAGTCCTAACATAGTAAAAAAAGAATCATAAAGCTTATTCCTAAACATGGAGTTATCTGTAAGTGTAGGCTAGGCTAGTTTTTCATCATGCCATAATATGTAAAGTTTATTTTCATTAAAATACATCTTTACCATAGCCTAAATTAGTTTAAACTCTTCTTTTCTTGTCACGTTTTAAGACGTATGAACATAGATAGGCTATAGGCCTAGGCCTTTCTATCGTCTTGAACGTAGAGTTAATTCCTACTCTAACGGAATTAGTTCGTAAGGAAATATATAGTAGGCCTATATAACTAACTTAAACTATCTTTTTTGTGTGAAGTTTTTATAAGACTCAAACATACTCAGTAGTTCTGTGAACAGTAGGCCTTGCTCGTTGAAATAACAAATGTGGTTTTGAGCTTACGTTAAAAAAAGTGTGCCAGTAATGAAGTAGAAGGTTTAGCCAGTGAAAATTATTTTTGCAATTTATTCGTCTTCGACTCTAAATAGCCTACTGTGTGGTGCAACAAAGAAACAAAATGAATAAGATAATGTGGTAAAGGACTACAACTCAGTAAATGGGACACAAACCAATTGGGCTCCTTATCTCGGCTCCCCCTCCACAACTCACTCACACTGATGTAGCGCAGATAAGAGCATGAAAATATTATCTCTAAAGAATAAACGTACATAAAAACATGGTTAAAATACAAAAACTTGGACGATTTTTAACAAAAGTTTGAAGTTTGAGGCTTAGGCCCCCTACCGTTAGAGATACGAAAAAACATCAAGAATACAATTTTGTGGAACATCAAATTTGCTACAGCAAAATGTTATTAGTTTTTAATTTCGACTTACGGTTAAGCCATTAATTGGCTTTGGAAAAAAGCTTATATACTGAGAGAAACAGTGCAGCCGCCATTTGTATTTTTAATTTGAGGGTTTAAAAATGAAAAATTGAAAAAACCATATATAGGCTATACATGGCTCGTTCTAGGAATAACTAACATTCATGCAAAAAATCATGAAAATCGGACAAGGCGTTTGGCCGTAATCGTGAAATAGACAGAAAGATACACAGACGACATGCCGAATGGTCAAGCTAAAACGGAGACCTCGCTTCGCTCGGTTAATTATTTTTTTAATAAAGATAAATAATAAAGCATATGCCTCTATGTTGATCAAACTAACAAATTGGATAGGTTTGTAACATTACTTTTTTCTAAAAAAAGGTTTCAGCTTATGCCATTCAAACAAATAGGTTAGCATTTTACTGAAAGTTCGGCACGAATCTACTAGACAACCCTCGGCTGATATTTTTGCAGACGACGACCTTGTTTTCCATTCTATACTATTAAATGATGAATAGGCCTACACGTAAACATACTATGACTAAATACTATAATAAGATAGAATTTCAGGCTATATTTTCTAATCTTGCATTTCTATTTAATCTGCATAGGGTCGTATAGTAAATTTGCGTCGAATAAAAAATCCCTTAATTTCTAACTTAGTCTTTAGTCACACTATGTTTACCCATATCCAACATTTAACAGTAGAATCATGTATAAAACAAGGTCGTCATCTGCAAAAAATCAGCCTAGTAAATTTATGCCAAAAGTTCGCCTAGTTTCCTTAGGTCTAAATTACTAGTCTTTCTTCTAAAAAAACCTAGTACTACTGTTGGCATTACATTGTAGTTTTCTTAGGGTTTTGATATTAAATAGTAGGCTTAAGTGATTTTTATAGTCCTATCAAGCTTATATCTCAAGAGAAAAAGCTTGGTTGAAACTGGTTAGATGGAATTAACCCTTAAATACTAATAAGGCGCCTCTCAGGTGTGCAAGCAGACTTGAATGACTGAAAAATATCATGACTTTGACGTCTCCCCTCCATACTTCGTGAATTCCTCAAGCAAGTGTCTCCCATCACACCAGTCAACCGCCAACCTTTTAGTGCTGTGAAGATTTGGTGAGTAATGAACATTTTTCCAAAAGCTACTACGTCTGTGAGGCGCCTTGTTAGTATTAAACGTAAATTATTCTACGCCTCATAGGCACAAAATGTGATGGAACCACAAGAGGGTACACTGAAGAAAAAAAGTATTGTAGCTATTAGGAGTACAAGAAGAATAGGATGTCAAAAATTAAGTGTTCCATTTGTGAAGTCCCAGTTTGCGGAGTGCATAGTGTAGTGGCTTAGTGTGTGTGTGTGCAGTGCAAGTGTAAATACGAAATTGATAAGTAATTGCGTTCATTTTGTAGAATTATTTTGTTCAGAAAAGTTGAAACAGTCATTCCTGATGAGATATTTTTAAGTCAATGTCTACACTCGATTCCTCGTTCACCGTGATGTACAGGTCTTACGGGAGAATAGTCATTTTACTACTATTACAAGGACCATCATGTTTATTGTCATGCGGGTTGCGTCAACTGACCGAGCATTGAATGGGAGTTGATGTTTTTTAGTTGGCTAGTATAGCTGAGACTGTCGTATGGATAACATGGCTTATGGGCGCTCTCTACTGAACATAGAATCCAGTGTACTCCAGGACTATTTTTGTAATCTTTTCTATGGACGACTGAGAAATTTAAATAAAGTTTTGTTTTTCAAATCGTTATAATAATTTAATGCTTGTAAATACCTTCTAGTATAATGAATTGAGTTAACTGAGTTGAAATAGTTGGTAATTGTATCGTAAAACACATTCTAGATGGTTTTTTACTATGTGTCCCACACGCCTCTGAGGCGCCTTGTTAGGATTGACGGGGTTAGTTCCCTTGTTAGTATTTAAGGGTTAAGGCTAAGGATTGATCAACTTGTGTATGCTATATTTAACCTTACGAACTAATACCTGTAGCTAATGTTAATTCTATTTTCAAGTTTGTTATAAACATAAAAAGGACAGTTTAAGTTAATTTTGTTTAGAATAGGGGTGTTATTTTGAATGAAAATAAATTTTATAAATTTGTAGTCAATTATATATTAACTTCTCACCAATATATTCAAACAACATATTTATTTTTTAATAAAGTTTTGTAGAGTGTTTTCCATTTTGACTCGCAAAACAGTTTAACGTTCAAACAGTGACAGTATGCTTAGATCGGCAGCACTTCTCTCCTGCAAACTTACACCGGGAATTAATAGTTAAAACTGTTAAGATAACTTGAAGAGCTTATTGGAGTTGTTTTGTACACCTTTATTTTCCTAAATTTTTATTATTGTTAGCCTATAGTGTTGCTGAATCTACAATTTTACCAGTATATTTGAAATTAGCGTAAGTAAATTGAAGAATTTCATAAATGTGTAAAGTTAAATATTTAATTTAAACACTACTCCTAAACTAATCTCGCTTCACTCGTGTTTTCTTTAAGTGATTATATAATAAACATTCCTTTTTCGATATGTTAATTTCTTATAAATATATTCAAACGATATAAATATTCATCTGGTAAAAAAAGTAACAGTTCGGAAACCATGTATTATTTTTATGCCTGGTTTACATATACATTTAATTTCATATGCTTATATGTAGTTTGCAAGATGATAAATCACTAATCTAGGCCTACTAATCATCAATTAGTTGATTTGTTTCTTTTGCATTTATTTTAAATATTTGATTTAATTTTTTTTTGTTTTTTAAAGTTTTTAGAAATTTATATATAGGCTATTTTCATTTTATTGACTACGGTCACACAAATTTTGTATTGGTCCACGTCTGTACAAGAAATTTATTTATTTTTTATTTATTTATTACCAATAATTCCTTTTACATGTATAAATACATAAAGGACCTGTAGGGGGCACAAATGCCCGTACATAGGTTGGTCTGGTCCCTAAATTAAAGATAAAAAAAAAGAAGAAATTAAATTGAGCTAGAAATCACGCCCAATAATAGTAAGTAGGCCCTAATAGTATAATACAATATAATATAACAATAATAATAGTTTAATTGAAATTGATGTATATTGTTTTTATTATAAAGTGTACCTAGATTATCTCACTTGACAAATAATTTATTTAAAAAAAAAAAAAAAACTTTCTTTCATACACATTCAATTTATTTAATCTATGCTAAATCCACTTATTTTCCTATTAATTTTCTTTTTTAAAACATTTACACTACAAGATAGCGATTTTAACTCATTTGGCAGTTCATTGAAATACTTCGCTGCATAGTAAACGTAGCTTCTCTGCCCAATGGTTAGAGAGTGTTTTGGTAGGGAAATATTCTTAAACCTAGTATTTCTTGGCTTGCTTAAGAATTCACTTTTAAGTTCTTGGTACTGGCGTGTTATGGCTTTAGCAACAAACACTTGTTTTATATCCAATGGTTTATTTGAATCTTGGTCGTTGTTTCCAATGATATTGAATAGCCTTTTTTGGAGTCTTGCTAACTGGTCCAATGCTGTATTGTATAGTCCACCCCAACCGATTATTCCATATACAGCTAAACTATGAAATAGTCCATAGTATATAAGTAATAACTGCTTTTTTGTTAAAATTTGTTTTAATCTATAGAAAACATAGACCAAAAACTTTGCCTTTTTCACTATATTTCCAACGTGAGCATCCCATTTCACATTTGAGTCATAAGTAATTCCCAAGTATTTACAGTTTGAGGTTCTCTTTAAACTATTTCCATTTATTACAATATCAATTTCATTCCCTTTAGGCACAGAGTCAGCGTAGTTACCAAAAGCAATATAAGAGGATTTGTTTATGTTAAGAATTAACTTGTTTTTGTACAACCAAGAGTATATAGTGTCCAATTTATAAGACATAGCATTTGATAGTTCCTCCCATGATCTGCTGTTCATTGTTACTGCAGTATCATCAGCATAAGATATAAGCTCTTGATGCAAAACCAAGAAATCATTAATATATAGTAAAAATAGCAAAGGTCCCAAGATGGAGCCCTGTGGAACACCAACATCAACTATTCTTGAATTACTTATTCGACCATTCACCTTAACAAACTGAATCCTGTCCTTAAGATAACTGCCAATTAAAGTCAGACTAACGCCTCTTATACCCATATTGTATAATTTATCTAGTAAGATTCTATGATCCACCGTATCGAATGCTTTAGAATAGTCCAGGAATGCAACAACTGCTGGATTACTGTTACTTAAGTTTTCAAATACAAATTTGCTCAATAATGCAATTGCATCATCTGTGCTCTTTTTTTTTAGAAAACCAAATTGCCTAGCATTGATCAGTTCATTTTTAGTGACAAATTTAATAAGTCTAGAGTATAAACTTTTTCAAATATTTTAGCCAGGTTAGTTATCAAAGCAATCGGGCGATAATTATTTATATCACTTTTTGACCCACTTTTATACACAGGACAAACAATGGCTATCTTAAATTGGTATGGGCATATTCCCTGAGACATAGCATTGTTTATAATTTGAGTAAGAGCAGGAACAATGTATGTAGCTGCAAGTTTAATAGTATATGTATGCACACCATCATATCCACCAGCTTTGTTTTTTAATTCAGAAATAATCCTATGTACTTCAGTTTCATTCGTAGGAGCTAAAAAAAGAGTACTTTGATTCATTGAAATATCAGGTATTACATGTTTATGAATTGGTGGAGCAGCATTTTCAGTTAATTCGGATACAACAGTACAGAAAAATGTATTAAATATATCTGCTTTTGAAATGTCATTATTTTCTATTTTATCCTCGATTTTTATACTCCCAATATATTTATTCATTGGTTTATTTACAAGTTTACTCTTGACAAAGTTCCAAATTTTTTTGGTGTCAGCATTCTGTAATTTATTTTTATCAGATTTATTTTTTGCACATCTGAGTAAGGATTTAAGAATTCTTTCATAGTTCAAGTATTGTTCTTTCTTAGCTGTATTATTTTGGTCATTTTTCCACTTTTTATATAGTTTTTCTTTAGTGTTGATAGAGTTAATGAGAGCAGGAGTTATCCAGGTTTTTCTTGGTTTTTGATTCTTGGGAATTATTTTACATGCACAGCTGCTTACCTTCCGTAATTTTGCAATAAGAATATCGATAGCTTTATTGTTATCTTGCAGTTCTATGGTTTCAGACCAGTTCTCTAACGCACATAACTTAAGAAACTTATTTTTATTGATAGAGGATGTTTTTAGTTTTTTCACTTTTAAACTGTTGCCATGAAAAGACAGCAATGTAGGATAATGATCCGTGATAGAGTAAATTAATTTACCAGCTGATGATTGCAATAGACTTTTAACAAATATATGATCTAAACATGTGCCTTCATTGATACTTTTATTTGGATGTGTAACAGTATTTATCCTAGATTGGTAGCCATTTTGAAGTAGCAAATAACAGTATTCTTCAGTAACTTTATCAAATTTGATAAGATCTAAATTAATATCACCTAAGATAACGTGATTTGATATATTCTTGTTGCTGAGAATAAAATTGTTTAAATCCTTTACAAACTTTTCACTATCATAGTCATGACACCTATACAAACCAGTAATTTTGAATTTATTATTTTTGGATAACTCAATCAGAAGACTAGTTGCCTCCAAATCACCAAACTTTTCATTTATAGTCTTATATTGCAAATTTGTTTTTATGTATGTAACCACTCCATCACAAATATTAATTCTGCTATTATTCAAATGAGATGTATATCCAGTTAAATTTATGAAATTTATATTGTCACCAAGTCTAGCCTCCGAACATACAATGACATCAGGTTTATATTTAAACACGTCAACTAAAGCTTCTAATTTTATCAAATTTTTCCTAACACTTCTGATATTTACATGCAAAATCACAAAATCAGACTCCTGAAAATTCAGGTTTGAGTTTATTTCTTCAATACCATTAAAATACAGTTCCTCGTGCAAATCATACTCCACAAAGTCCATACAATTCTTCATTCTATTTTGCATCATTAATATTTATATCAGAGTTAACATTTTTAAAAGGAGGATCTGGTTTCCATGGGTAGTTTGTGTTCGTAACATGTTGTTCCCATCTAACTTTGAATGATTCACATTGATTAATGTCATCTGCTGAGTGGTTAATTGATCGTTTTTTTGTTAAATAAGTATTTGCACTAACACAGTTGATACATTTCTTAATTTCAGAGGCACATTCACTAGGTTCATGATCATCTGCACACTTAAAGCATTTCTGTTTTCTATTTTGATTTTTCTTACAATTACTCAAAGCTATGGTTGTATCCACAACATTTCTTACATCTGTTAATATTGAATTCATCATAGACTCTACAACATTGGTAACCTACAAAAACAGTTTTGGTTCTCATTATTTTATCATAAGTATTCATCGAGACTTCTGCTAGCACACCATACTTGTTATTTTTTTGTAGGTATGTGTGAAGTATGACTATATTATTATCTGGTAACTGATTTCTCCTAATGATATCATTGACTATTTCTTCTTTATCCACTATCCCTATTATATTTGCAATTCGAATTTTAGGATTTTCCTTTTCATAAGCTGCAGCAGTTAAGATGTCGCTATTTTCACTTTTCAAAGCTTGTAGAATTTCTTCAGAGTCTTGAATACTATTACATTTTATATATACTGTACCATTTTCAACTTTGTTCATTTTTATGACTTTAGCAGTAGTTTTTTCAGCAACCTGCTTTTGCACAATATCCATGGTATTACCTTTGAAGTTGTCACTAGGTTTAACAATTAATTGCACAAAATCTTGCTTTTTAGGGATATTTGCCACTACATTCGCGAAAGATACATTTGATTGAGATAAAGTATTTGTAGGTGCAGAGGCAAAGCTTCTCAGAAATGTATTATGCTCTCTTAATTCAGTATTGTGTTTTACTAGTTCTCTGTTTAATTGCTTTTCATAATTTAATTCTTTTATATTTTCTTGACATTCTTCACAGTCTTTATTAATGTAGCTTGCTTTACGTTTCTTGGACTTTTCGCTAGTATAAGATGTTGCATCATCATCTTGTCTTTCATCAAAATCCACGGATTCCACTACTTGAGACACATCCAATCCAGCATCCACATGCTCCAAATGTTTTTGCAAAATAAACAATTTTCTCCTCAAAATCAATTTATCATTATCTATGCCGGTTTTTCCCCGATCACATGCTTCAACAACATCCTTAAAGGTTATGTTTGTATGCACAGAAATGAAATGGTATAATTATTGTTGTGGATTTTTCCCTATTTAGATTCATACATTGACAAGATTTACTTTCTTTCCTAAAAAAGGTGATCGTAAACTTTGTCAAGAAACTAAAATAATATCCTGAACATAAAATGGTCACAAATGTTTCCTGTTTGTAAATCTATATATGAAGGGAGACTATACTGACACCTGAATATTGACATACATACGTGGGATAATGTAGGTCTGTATATATGTATGCCAATATTTAGAGTCATTAGGCCCTATATATAGTCATTTTGTTTAATCTGCTTATTAGCGAATTTCCATAGGAAAAATGAGCTATTGAAGTGGCCCTTATGGTAAGACCCAAGGTCGGGAGTAGCAAATGAGCACCAATCATGGTCCCCAGAACACGTTTTGGGGTGTCATTAGAAATCATATAGGCTATATATGTATATATTTATGTATGTATGTGTGCGCACTCCAACGGACGCATTTTACATACGATTTGGACCAAATTTGGTAAACCGGTTGGTTTTTTAAGTCGCTTGGACGAGTTCGTTAACCAAAAAATTGACCGGAAGTAGACCAAATTTTTGATTGGAAGTAACAATTTTTTGAGATTTTTTGTACTAGAATTAAATTTTTTTAAAGTTTTCTTTAACGAAATAGACTTACGATGATCTACTTGCAGATCTAGAATATTATTGTTATTAATATTAACTTATGTCTTATGTCATACTGGAAAATTGGCGTGTGAACCTCATGGGTAGCATTTCTTGTTTGTTTTTAATATTGGATATACTAAGAACTAATATTTATATGCTTAAGTAAACACTTCTTACTATTTACAGTAGTAGGAAAAAATATGTGTCCAAAAAACGATTTTGACAGTTAAAAGGTCGTAGAGCTTAAAGGTCACAAATTTGGTGAATTTTTAATAAAGTTCTACATATTTTTTATTGGCAAATTTTCTTTAGTTTAAAAACATCACTTTTAAAACTTTATGAAATCGTTATTTTGAGCTTTTAAGACAAATATGTCCTTAATCATTCAATTCAGGCATGTAGCCAGGGGGTGGGCTTACCAGGCTAAAGAACACCCCGAAATTTCCTGATACAATTTTGTTTTTTTGTTAGGATTATAAAATTGCATTGATATTGATACAGTACAAATAACTTACACTGTAGTGTATTGTAATGCACTTTGACTTTATTTACCTAAAATTTAATTTTTTCCCTCTTGATTGTATTCCGTGAACCCCCCCCCCCCCCCCGGTGTGGTTTACTATCAACATTGAAGAAACAACACTATGCTATCAATCAGAATCGGCCCATCCCAAACAAAAATCCTATCTACGGCCCTGATTCAATTAGCAAGTCACATAATTTTAGCAATCTATTTTAATATCTGGACAAATAGCTTATATCGCTTGTAAAAAACATGATTGTGTCAAACAAGTAGTTTCACAATTTTGTTGTTGTTGAGAAGAAAAGAATTTAAACAACATTTTATTACAATATTTTATTATTATGTGTTTATCATGATTTATTAAATCATGAGCATTTTGACTAGTTTCAAATATGAGAAAGATCGACTACAGTAAATCTTGTCGAGTAGACCTATAGATCATTTAAAAATATTACTTACAAATTAATGGTTAGTTTAACAAAAATATGGGCGTGAAGTTATGTATTAAGGGTCTGCTCCAATAAACGAGAAAGCAACCGGAAACGCAACCGCTTCTCGCTGTAACCTTATCTAAACAGTGCAGTTTTGCAGCTGAACGCTTTGACATTGCCTCATTTCAAACCATTTTATAAGTCTATCTTTTGTAATTGAGTGTTGAAAAAAAAAACTGAATATTCTTTATAAAATTTCGAAATTTTATAATTCTTTATAAAATTATTTTTCATTATTAATTTTTTATTGTGTTAGGAAAAAAATTCAAACTTTGTACTACTTACAAAATGTCAATTACATAACAAATCAAAAGCATTTAAAAACATGTAAATTGCAAGACGGATGCGTATTGGGACTGTGCTTAAAATGAGACCTTGCAAACAATTGTATGATAAAAAGTAAACGAAATAAATGGTTTGAAATTTAACATTGCTCTTATGGGATAAAAATCCAAATGACCGCCACTACAGCAGACCCTTAATGAACATATTTTAAAGAAACTATACAGTATCCTATAAATTATTGATGCAGGACTCTTTAGCCGTTGTTATTCAGAACTAAACATTTCTTTAATAAACAAATATCAGTTTCACACCTGCGGAAGTAATATTATATTGTTTTTAGTAGCATCTATAATTTGTGGATTACGCTATGAAATGAACTAGTTTGGTTTAACGGTTAAATTTTCAAAACAGAATTGTTCGTGTCTGTACAGGAAACGTGATTTACACATTCTTTTTGCGTGAGTAACGGGTGTTGCAGATGTGATATGATGCAGGCGCTTTAGTGACAAGTTTGAACATGAAACACAGTTTGACGTAGTGCTATGTGTTCGTACAATAATCTGTTTTTAGTGTTAACTTGTTCGATGGATCAGCTGTCCGTGAACATACGCTGTGGAGATTCTAGAATTCACTTTTTCAACAATGGTATAAAACGGAAATGGGAGTAAGTTAGTTCATTTTATAATCTGTTGTTTGAGATTTACTGTGCTTTATTTTATAATTGTTAATTAAATGCGTAGAATAAATAATTGGCAATCGCGTTTTACTGTACTAGGGTTTTACTTTATACTCGAAATTCTGTAGACAATTTACCTTAGTTTAAGTTCTTTCTATTGGCTTTTTGACCCCCTTTGAAACCGTTTACAATTTTAAGGAGAAAGTTTATTTTGCTTTTTATATAGAGGACAAGGGAGCAACTCAACGACTGAACATATTTTCAACGTATATGTGAGTCCGTATTTTTTGTTTAGAATATAAACTGTGCATTAAAATAATATGTATTAGGCTATACAGTATTTATTTTTATATTCAAACAATTGTTATTTTGTTATAAAATTGTTAAGTCTAATTTAAGAAAACTTTACACATTTTGCTGGTTCTATAGGCTAATTTCCTCTTTCAATAAATTCAAAGACATATTTAATTTTCTTGTCTATAAATGTAATATTGTTCTTTTTATTATGTGTTTTATAAAATTGAGTATTAAAGGTCATTACAGTTCTTTTAAAATTACATGGGAGCGAAAGGCTATATATTTCAAAGCATTTCAAAGTGAGAAACACTATGCATTTTGGACTTTATGTAATTTTATTTATTTGAAAATGCTATAATTATTGAAGTAACTATTTTTGTATAATACTGTATCTAGGCGTATTTATTAAAATAAAAAATTCCACTTTTTTTTATTTTGTTGTTAGACAGATTTAAAAAATCTTCTTTCAATATTTTGCTGGTAGCCTATTGTTCATTTTAAAAATTGTTGAATACAATAATTATTGATAAAATAAAATCTTTACTTGTGATTTATACTGATGAAAATCAGAGATGTGCACGTAGCTAGACCGAACGTTGCTTGAATGTGAGTAACTAAGATCTAGGTTTAAACTGTAGCAAAAAGGTTACGACCGCACTATTCTCTGTAGAAGTAAATTATAATACACTATACAAGTGTAACAGAATAAATACTGGTTCCCCAATGATTTTATCACGAGTTACTTCCGTTATAGAATACGCAGGAAACGTTGTGCAACAAATTATATTCCAATTGTTTTGATTTTAACAACCTATTTTTGTAGTACGTCAATTCATTGTGAAAGTAATTATTTTCTGTACAAATTGTTTGAATAACTTTTAAAGTAACTCAAAATTGGTAGTTCTAATTATATAGGACTAAGTAGGCCTACCTACGTATAAGACAACACCTCATAGCCTACATACGTATATTAAAATTTAAAATCCAATATTATCCTCAGGAGAAATACAAACCTTTGCCATTGGTATGAATATAAGCATAATGTTTTCTATTATCATCAAAGACCAGCAAATAAAAAATGTTAAACTTTAATACTTATTTAATTGTATTTTTTTTGCGGCAATGCCATAACTCTCTTAATTCTTCATACAAACTAATGATTCATGCATCATTTTAAATCTTATGATCCCCGCTATTGACAAGTAGCTTAAAATGTATGTTTTCGTAAAAAAAAAAATGATTAAAAAACTTTCATATGAAAGTTCATATGATTCCTAATGAAAGGCGCCATCTAATAACAATCTGTTTAACTAACATGACAGTAGTCCTAGCCTTTCATAAAGTATTTAGGCAACTTAATTTTAGCTTAGTTAAATTTAAATTTTATAATAAACTGATTTTAAAATTATTTTTAAATTCATTTTAATAAATTTTGTATTTACATTTAGAAATCATGTATACCGTAGCTTGCTTGCTTATTTCACACACCAGTCCAATCAAAGCTCGGCTTTTGCTAGTTTGTACAGGTTGTTCACAACTCACTACCATTTTTTCCATAATTTGCTTATACTTATTGCATAGTTGTGGGAAAAACTAGGGACTTTCTGATAGTGATAAATATTGTGATTTTTTGGCCCAGAAATCAATACCCAAAAGTAGAGGAAGGCAGTTCTGAGACACTCTGTATAAATCAAACATATTTGTCTTATAATATAGATTAAAAAAACAAATATTTATTCAAACCATTGTACAAAAAGGAATTATATTGAAATTTAATCCGAAAAATCTACAATTTTAATTGCCTGTAGCAGTGTTTATTTTTGTATAAAGAAATTGTCGTAGTTTCAATATATTTCAACAGATAGCGTTGGCATGCACTGGAGGTACTGCTTCAACTACTACAATAATGATTGCATAGTTATTGTGCGCATGCTGAGCTATGCTCGTGTTACAGCTGGAAGGAAAGACTAACTGTAGGCAAGCACCAGCGTTTAGCTAAACTCGATTGGAATATTTACCAAAAGGCCAATTTTTTAGTCGTAGTTGGGCGTTTGTAATAATTGTTAACAATAGAGAAGAAGTGTCGTCGTATTTAAAAGTCCACTTTAACATAAACTGCCAGTGAGTTTGCCATGTTTTTGTTTGCTCAAAATAAGTGATCGGGAAAATGAATCTAACAAATATTACAGCGTTGTTTGTCTAAAATAACATATATAGTGAACATTTTAGTGCTTTATTCTCAAGTGATTTTAAGTGTTGTTTCCTGATTAATTTCTATTACTATTTTGACATATTTATCACCATGGTTATAAGGTAAGCAATTTAGAAGTCATATTTGGTCAATAGTTTACTTCATTTGTTGGAAGTTAGAATATTAACAAGGTTTGTTGTTATTTAAACAAAGGGATATAGGTTAGTAAACAAGCTTGTTTAACAGGGCCTACTTGTACTAAACGAAATTATTTTGTATCAAAATGTTTATTACCGTACCTTATATAAATATCCATCATAAGCTTATATATCAAAGATTTATAAATATTCTTTTCAAATCAAACCCTGGAAAAATATCTTCATCCCATATCAACAGCCTGAATATAAACTTACTTTTTTTTTGTTCTAAAGGACATTAACAATCACAGTTTGTTCTGCCTGTGTAATTTAACATAGAGTGACAGTTCAACATTCATAATTTGATAGGGCCTAGGCGAATGCACGAAGTACAAAATTTAAAGATTTAAACTTTATAATGTTTATTTATGTTGATTACAGGTAAACATACTGTGACTAAAGACTATAAGTTAGAACTTTTTAAAAATTATTCTTGCATTTCTGTTGGCGTAGGGTCGTATACCTAGTAAATTTGTGCCAAATTTTAGAATAGGCCTACCATAACTTCTATTATGGCTGGGTTGCAACCTAAAACCTAAACTAACTTACAGTCTCTAATCACAGTAGGTATGTTTTTTTTACTTTCCTAAATTCTATTTTAACAAGTTGTATGGTAAGGAGAAGATATAGAGGAGTACACTAGATCATTCTTCCTTGTCTTTTTTAACATTGTGCTATTTTTTTGCTTTATTCTTCCAGACGTTTCTAATTGCTCTCTCCCGATCATTCATTGGCTCAGTAGTCTTAATTTTTTCCAAAGCTTTCCTTTGATGGTAGTGTTCTCTTTTTTTCAACTCCTTATGTAAATTATGATCTTTCAAACTTTTCCCCTAGAACTCCACTCTTCATACTTTTTTTTCTGTTTTTCCTGTTCCCACCTCTTTCTCTAATCTGAGTCTCTGATCCATTCTTTTCTTTGTTTGCCTCATTTATCTTAAAAAAAAATAAAATACAATGTTTTATTAAGAAATGATATATATATATAGATACCTATTGAATTAACACATAGTTAATCTCTTATTAGTACTATTGAGATTTTTGTCCATCTGCACAGGGTTATCTTTAAAATGACTGCGTATTCCCTTATTTTTAAGGATAAAATCACAATTAATTGTGGAGTTATTAAAATTAAAACATATTGAGTTTAAACATGTGTTTGTATTTAGATTTGTAGGAAACCTATAAAAATATACTACTAATACTGATACCTAACAAATCCTTATCCATTATATATAATTCTGTAAGCGAAATTTTAGATTCAAAATTGTGGGAATTAGGTAAATCGGAGGATGATGGGAGAGGTATCAAATTAAAGGTATCGATTCAAGGAACAAGGGAAAAATATAAGTTTTTTCTAAAATTAAAAACTAAGGGGTTTTTGAGGTCCCTGAAAAACGAAAAATCCCATAAGAAATACACATGAGAATTTAAAAATATCTGCTTTGTTTGCATTAAAACATTTGGTAGGCTATTAAATAAATAAATTAAAAACATTAAAAAAACTGTTCTGCAGTTTACATTTGGTATTAAATAAATAATTTAAAACATAAAACAGCTGTTCTGTAAAATAATATGACAGTTAGTGTAAATTATATTTTTTAATACAATCTGCTACTTACTAACCTATAAAACATAGCCCTACACCTTGACACACACATAGAAGAGAAACCTTATAAGTGTGATTTTTGGAAGGTTGTATGGCTGTTCTATTAACTTTTGATACATTTATACTAATATTACAAAGAGGTAAATTTTGTTTGTTTGTATGTAGGGGGTAATCTCTGGCACTACTGAATCGATTGAAAAAATTGTTTTACTAATAAAAAGCTACACTTTCCCGGTAAAAATGTAGTTTACCTTGTCAAACGATTTCTAAGGGAATTTGATATAACATGAAAGAACACATCTAACTGATTGTAGAAACAACAAAAATTTTCCCGGGAAATAATATTTGTAGGAGTTATGAAAGAAATAAAAGTTGAAATTGTATATTTTAAGTTTCGACTTTTCCGCGATATTTGACGTAATTATAACAAAATAAATCACTTCACATACACCAAACATGTAAGAATTAAATAAACTAACCAAAATAAACCCCAAAAGTATCCACGAAGCAAGAAAATTTGAAAATAATGTAACAAACATAATTACGTAAACAAATGCATCGAACAATAGAAAGTACCGTTTAACAGCGTATTTAAAATGGAAATTAATCTACGTTGCCAAATCGAACAATAGGTTATTGTACTAATTAAGGTGTGTATAAATCAAGGTAACTAGATAGTAAAGGTTGCCTCGTTTGAGATTATAATATTTCGTCGTATTATCACTTAATATAATTAAAATAAAAAAAAAACTAGAGGACTTACCTAAACTGTTTAATCACAGTATTTTGCCAATAACAGTATGATTATAATATTTGTATAATTATAATATTTCGTCGTATTATCACTTTATATAATTAAAATAAAAAAAAAACTAGAGGACTTACCTAAACTGTTTAATCACAGTATTTTGCCGATAACAGTATGATTATAATATTTCGTCGTATTATCACACTATTTATAATTAGAATGAGTTGCCTAAACTGTTCGTTTCTACACAAAAAAGAACAAGAACAATCCGGCAACGCTGTCAGGTCGGTAAGAAAAACATGTCGGCACTTTACAATGTAATTCTCCATAAGGAACTTTTGATTTGAAAGTTTTTAATGTTGTAAATGTTGAATATGGTTAAATATTGGTTTCCCGGTATCAGTGAAGTGTATAAATACTATATTTATTAAGAAAAAAGTTCAGGTTTGTGTGTTTATAGTAGTTTCGTTTGACAAGGTAAAGTAAATAAATACCACTTTCCCTGAGTAACACACGCTATAATTCATTTCGATAAAAACCTTTTTTTTATTTCAATAATTGTAAATTTAGTTGTAAAAAATTCTTAGGTTAGGCCTAGAATGATAAACCAACATAATAATAAAAAATATGTACCGGTATTTATATTTATTACCATAGCAACCAATTGAATAAAATAACAGATTATATAGCTCTTTGTTGCAATATTTCCATTAACAGCTGATTTCAAAATTTGAAGCAATTATTTTTGTAATTCTAGCTTTTAGGTTAGGGGTTTAAAGTGTAGACCTGAGCCTTGCTGGTTTTTTAACCATTATTATAACTGCTGTTATCAAATATAAGAAATAATTTGATTTGAACATTTAACATTATTTATCATCTTCGTTTTGAGGTTATTATTAATCGTACAACTTTATTATAAATAAAACATAACATTTATTTTTAGAAGGTTCCATTGAGGGTTGGCGTGCAGAGCACGCAGGGGTCTCCCCTAGTATATACTAAAACGATAACAGTACTGTTAGTTAACAATAATTTAAAATAAATTTTGTAATATATACAGCTTAACCAATTAATTGGAACTGTCCACACTGAGATATTTATTTTTTAATTGTAGCCTAATTTCAACTAAATTATTCATTTTTATTAACTTGTTATTTTAGATGTCAAGCATTTCTTGTGACAATGATATTTTGGTTTTTATCTTGCCCATTCATTTGACTGTAAAAAAAGTTTGTCTAGGAGTAATAAAATAAATAATATAGGCCTACGTGTACAACATTGTATCTTCTATGTACATCTCGTAACCTTAAATGGATATAGCCTATTGTGATATTTTCAAGTACCTAAATGACGATTGATTAATAAGGCAGAGGCACTTGGGTCGGGATGTGGTCAAATATGTGGGTATTTTAGTATGGTGGCGGTGATCTATATTCTGATGTATGTGCAGTAGAGCCTGAGTTTTTGCGTGAATGGCAGGGATTTTTGTATAACTTAGGGATGATTCCCTTGAAGTGTCTGTTAAGACGTATGGGCGTGCAATACTCTCGGAACGTGAATTATTTTCTTTATACATACATGTGTGGCATAGGCCTACGTACGAACAAATAATTGAAAATATATCAACCCATCATTAGAAACTAAATTTAAACTCATAATTCTAGTTGTGCTCATAGTGTCTTATTAATGGAATAGGAAATATGACCAACTTAAGGTTGACTCAACTGGCTGAGTTTGATGCATTTATTCATGTGGTATTAAAGAATTCATTCGATTACGTTCTGGCTTCTTAAAAAATCTTATCGATTTTACAATGTATTTTATACTAGCCTAAGTCCATACACCAATAGCTTTACTATTTTCGGGATAAAGTCTTTTTTAGGGATCATCATCAAGTTTTTAAAAATAAGAGTTTTCACAAGATGATATATATACTTATCATTCTCACCATCAATGTACCATCAAAAATACATAATTAAAAAAATTCTAAGGTCTACATTTAAAAACAAAAGACTTATCTAGGCCTACCTCCTACCTTACTATGCTGACAGGGATTTTTTAACTCTGTAAATGTCTACAATAATAAGGTTTATAATAAAACTTTAGGCCTATTTGATAAAATTTTGTATTTAGCCTATATATAGGCTATGCTATTATAAATTTACAGAAAGATAAAAATATTATCTTTTAATTGCTTTTTATTTCATATGGATAGATCAAATTAATTAGGCCTAGAAGTTATTAATATTATAGTCAAGAAATTATTAACCTAATATGTTTAATATATTATACGCAGATGTACGAATGTTTCCGAATTTAAACGAATAGGAATCTCCTCTTTAAATTTGTATAAACAAATATATTGATGACTAGGGGAAACCCCTGCGTGTTCCGCATGCCAACTCCGTTTTAAACTTCTATAGGCCTACACATAATCATGTTATGTTTTCTTTATAATAAAGGTGTAGGATTAATAATAACCCCAAAGCTAAGATGGTAGGCTATAAATAATGTTTAATGTTCAAATAAAATTATTTCATATATTTTATAACAGAAGTTACAACAAAGGTTAAAAGAACCAGCAAGGTTTAGGTCTATACTTTAACAAAAACATAATCTAAAAGTTAGAAATACAAATAATTGCTTCAAAGTTTGAAACCAGCTGTTGATGGAAATATTAGAGCAAACAGCTGTTTTATCTGTTATTTTATTCAATTGTTTGCTATGGCAATGAATGTAAATAGATTCAAGAAATATATGTATGTTCATCAGTCTCTAGGCCTAGCCTAAGAATTTTTCCGACTAAATTTGCAAATATTGACATAAAAAGTGTTTTTATCAAAATGAATTATAGCCTATGTTACTCAGGGATAGTGTAGCTTTTTATTAGTAAAACTATTTTTTCAATCAGTTCAGTAGTTCCAGAGATTAATACCCCCCCTCCCCCCCCTACATACAAACAAACGAACACATTTTACATACATTTAGTTCTACAACTCATATTTCAAAAAAATCAACTTCAAAAGAAATTATAATGATTGAAGTTGTAAACAAAACCCCAAAGTATAATCTACACTCTGTTTATGTATGTAATTACACAGATGATGGTTGAAGTCAGCTGTTATATTATATGTTACTCACGTACACTCGCTTTTATAGGAGTTGTTTAACTACACAAACTAATTAATTTTATTGTAATCACGATTGTCAGAAGTTTTAAACGGAGGATACTACTCTGGAGCTCGAATTACAAACTTTCTAGTGATTATAATGGACCATCTTGAATAGGATCAGGTGATGCAGGAAGTGTCGCTTTGCAGCTGCTACACAGACCGGAAGTCTTAGCGTTAATCTTTCATCAACTGTCAAGAAGCAGATATTCGTTTCAAATTAGAAAGCGGAACCTATTGTTTAGTTTACAAGTTATTGTCCATCAATCTTTTTATGGAAAGAAATTAGGCTGTGCCTGGTATATTGAAAAGCTAAGCTAATCAAAACCTGCTATGTTAAGACTGACAGTATGTCAACCCTTTAAAACTGATCTAACCGTTTACATACATCTATAGTCTACGTAAGTACTTATGCAGTCTTGAATTTAATAACACCAATAATATAAAAAATATGTTATTTTATACCTATACATATAAAATGTTGTACCTGTACGTATGAACACCCACCATTTGGAATAGTATGTTGCCCTAGACCTTAATATTGATCATGCATCATGTATTAAACTTCTTCGCTAAAAGTTTTAACATGGGTCAAATAACTTATATATGTTCATTGAGGGCTATACGAGCGCTGATAGTGCCGCGTTTTCAACGTCGCGTTAACGTCGGTTTATTGGGTAAATAGAACTGCCTTGGGCCATGTTATACGAGCGCTATCAACGTTGGTGAATCCTTGTTAACCGGCCGTTGAGCGTTGCCAACGCGGACTCGCAGCGCAGCGACCTTAGAGGTAAGAGTAGTCAGAAGTATCGACACTGTCCTGGTACTAGTGGTTATTTTTGATTTCAAAGTGACAAAATGTTTGACACGGGAACATTTACTTACGCTATCGAACAGCAGCCACTTCTATATGCCATTATTATAGCAATACAGTACACAATTTTCAAACATTGAATGAAACTGTCCTGTTGATAGACGATTTAAAAGCACTGGGTGTGTACCCCACCGTCTTGCTCCCCTCCTACATAATTCCTCATATGTTTCTATTATTTGTAATACACCTAGACAACCTAATTGAATGGTGTACATCTTGAAAGTGAGTGACTCGACGTTGAACACACTTCAAAAACGAGGTGTATAACACGGGATCAGCGCGTTGACGACGCGTTATTAACGTCTCGCTTTCAACGTTCCGTATAACTAGAAAATTTAAACGTCTGGTTTTCAGCGTTATCAGAGCTCGTAAAACATGGCCTTAAGGCCTGGACTACACTAGCGTACAAAACGCCGCCGATCGTCTGCTTCCTTTTTCAGTACCACGACTACACCCGAGCGTATTATGTGTACTACACGAGCGTTTTGTCTGCCTGGTAAAGACGCGAAATTCGAGCGTTTGACAGATCGTATGCCTCTGGATACGTAAAATACGCGCGGGGATCATCGGCGCGCCGGACTACACGTAGCGGCAACGTGTGTTTCTTCCGCGCTTTGGTACCTCCCTACCCTCACTGGAGTGTTTTCTATGTTGAGCCAAACTTAACTCAAGAGTCTTTTGGCTGGCTCAGTACTTCTCCTCATAACAATGGTATCTTTTTCACGATTAACTCACTGGTCAAACCAAACAGTTCGTCAAACGACTCCACTGGCATACATACGATAGAATTGAAAAAATTCTCTGGGTACATTCTATAGGTATTAAACATTACTTGAAACTGCCCTGTTACCAAACGGCTTGATAATGTTGGTTGTGACCACCAATGCCTCTTTGCACGACGTTTCTTCTTAAAAACTGCCAAAAACATCAGCATACCAGCAACACATGCGACCTGTATCGGGTCCCATATTGGAACTTGATAGATTAAAACAATGGTCCAAATGGCGGTCACATTGTGCGCGGACAATCGGCGGCGTTTTATATACGTGAATTTGAACTTTAGTAGTCAGTTACAAATTTACATAATAAGGTTGATGCAAAGCGACTTACTGTTTAAATAAATTACGGATAAAATAGTTTGAAACTCGATTTTTTAAATGATTTTTATAGTCATAAAATTCTTTACCTGTTACAAATATATATCGATTAAATAAGTTAAAGTTTGTAACTGTAATCGCCAACACATTTTAAATTGTTTAGCTCAGTACATACGCACAGCTTCACCATTGTTTTTCTTATAGCGGCTCTAGTCGTGGAAGTCCTTGAAAATTTGGCACGTATTTTCCAACGTCGACCATTTAGCGTTGATAACGTTTTGCATGCATGCGAACAGAAAATACAATCTTTCAGATAGCTCGCTGCTATGTGAAAAATTAGTACTGTACATCAAAATCTGTAAATTAACAGGCACCGTTTTACCCGCGCGACCCCAGTTCCAGTCAAGACGACGTTGTCAATTCGACGCTAGAGACGAGGATAAAGGAGTAGTTGCACACATTGTTTTCGTTAGTAACAATACGTTTAACTCTAACGCGTAACGCTTCTTATCCCAGCTTGCCATAGCTAACTGTATATTTTTATCCGTATATGAGGGGGGGTCTCATATAGTTGTTTGTTTGTTTATAATTTTGGTTGTGGGTTTATGACATAAAAAAATAGGTTAAATATAGATTTTGAATTTAGCTAAAAGTCGATACTTGAGTTTTATCTTTAGGTGGGGGAATGCTAGCTAGGAGGGATACAATATTTTATCTACCCTGCGTTGGTTGATAAAAATAACTTACGGCCTAGAACTAAATGTAACGAGTGTCGTGCTAAAGTAATCGATTAGGCTACTTCGCGGAGCAACAGTTGTGCCAAACGTTAGTGATCAATAGTTGTACACGGTTCAGCTGTGACCTATATCGCCTACACACTATACTGCAAGCTATATTTCCTTATTCTCTTCATTAGATTGGCAATCGGTCTCGATTACCAATTTAAAATGTTATCAAGCCAATTTAATATTTAAGTGCCTCAAGAAGCAATCGCAGGTTACATTACGTTTTACGATGAAAGAGAATAACATTTATTCGAATCCTAGCAGAGGTACGATTGAAATGATTCTGAATAAACGAAGTCTGTTAGTTCATACTTACATTTGAAAATAATTTCTTTTGGTAACTCCACAACGTCAGATACAGTTCAAATTTGTTATTTTCAAAAATATCATTGGTGCATCATCTTCTGAAAATAATTTGTTTCCCACGGAAATTGAACTCTGTAACTCTAGTTTACGAGGAGAGATCGATAACCATAATTTTAACCTCAGGCTTTAGATACAATTGCTTCAGGATTGTTTCTATTAACTTCGACCATAACTGGCGGTGATAATGATGCTTTCGTAGAGGTATTAGATTTATTGTGATTGATTGAACTTAATAAAACTGTGATTGGTGGTTTTGGTTTTGTCGCTATAATTTGCCTGGGTCACTGCCAGGGCCAACCGTTTACTTTAGAGGGACCATAACTGCTTTAAAACATTAAAACAAGTAGCGTCAAACACTTAATATCAATGATCATTCGATTGGAGCGGAGCAGCCTTGACAAAACAGCAAAACACTTCAATTTTGATTTAATAATTGTGTTAAGGAAAGTAATACTTACTCGCAACAAAATGATCGGAAATCATTGTTAGTTGCAATAGTTACAAATAACTGAGTAAATTCAATAGCTGCTAACCTTAGCCATTTTTTAACCTATTGAAACTCTTGAATTGAAATATTATTATTACATTTCATGGGGGAAGAAGTCATAGGAGGCCTATGCTTAGATTATCAATCTACTCGTGGTTTTATTTCGTAAAGAGTATACAGAAGATGCGTTAGAAATATATTTTACACGAAATTTATTATTTGTCAAAGGCATCAAAATATGACTCGGATCCTGCGATATTGTGCCACAATATATGGCGTCCTCTTCAACTCCTGTCTTAGATTTTGTTTTGGGCTGTTATAGGTTCGAATCCGGTACAGAATACTGGGCAACCTGAAAGCGTCACGCCAAGTCCCAAACGGAACGTGAAAGGTATCCGAAACCGTAGGGATCTTACTGGGGCCAGTGAGTCGTCTAAGGTAAACGGGCTCGCGACCGTTCTGGGCTTCGGGGCAAGCTGTTCGCAGTTTAGATAATAAAGGTAGCACGGGTGTGGGCGTTCACAAGGGCTTCGGCGTGAATGATTGGGTACGTGGTTCAGAGGGTATGTTAGATAGCTTCCCAACTCTTTGAAATTAAGAGTGTTGGAGGTGCACAATATTAGTCTAGGAACGCCCCGGCACTCTTTTGGGTTTCGGCGCAGCTCAAATCTATTGTTACGAACCTTCGTATCCGCCTATTGAAGTTGGCTTTTCTGTGTGTTTGCCACTCTCTGTGCTTCACTAGTCCTATACTTGATTTTTTTTAAATAGGTAGTCTTCAGTTCTAAAAAAATGTTTCATCAATCTTGTGACGAAAGGAGAAAGTTCTCAAAACTCTGAACGTGCTATTGTATATTTTATGAATTCAGGCATACAAATTATATTTCTAACAAACTGAAAAAATAAAATTACAGGCTTCGGTAATGATTCAAGAACCATTAAGTTTTATTCAATTTTATAAAAGTTCTCTTAAATTTATTGTTTGACAATAAATACTTGTTAAAGGAGATTTCAGAGTTTACTTTTAACTTCAAATCGGCATAAAATTATTTGTAAACTTTTTTTTTTGCAGCAGAAATAAAAAGTAGAACTTTTGGTCAAGTCCGCAAATTAAAATGCATTGTTTCAGTTTCCTTATTATCTTTTTGTGAACAACGATTTATCAAAATAATAACGTCAGATGTTGTATCATCCGACTGCCGTGGGAACATTGTATTACGTAATCCCATTCATTGCACCGCTTGTGTGTTTAGTAAACAGCGTGACAAAGTAGTGAAACTTGATAATCAAATAAATATTTTTCCAGAACCAATTTTCTTCGCAAGTAATCATATTTATTTAATGTCGGCTTTGTAATTTGTACAGTTAGATGGGGAGCTGGACAGATGTCGTGTGAATGACCTCCCGCCTAGTTCTTTCATGGCAGGCTCGTCATCGACCTTCCGTTCAACAAATAAACTGCAGTTGTTTTATACATTTACAGTATGAT
>JAGFPH010000790.1:222757-254027 GCA_018207615.1 Philaenus spumarius
TTTTTAAAGTTTGAACTATTATAGTAAGACTAATGATTGCACTGTTTTTAGAGTTGATCGGAGCAAATAGCGTGCTAAAGAAACTCAAATAGTGCGTGAGCCAATGGAACGAGAAGGGTGGACTGAGCCGCTTTACATAGAAAATTAAGTAGTTTACTAATACAGAGGGAAGCTCCTCGTATTTGGCGAGTAAAACATATATATTGAGAAAAATTAAAAATGCATTTATAAAAAAAGCAGTCGAGTGCGAGTAATGCCGTAGGTTTTAAATTGCACGAAAATGATAAACCAAGTGTTTAATTTGCTACATCAATTGTATCAAGGATAAAATAATCAGACTGTACATAAAACAAGTCATATTTTATACACGACACTAAACCAAAACTCCGTATTCTCCACTTCAGTAGAATATTTCACTAAATGTTAAGCGAAATCTAATAAATGGTTATTTTTTAGGAGTAAAGTTACAAAAATGAGTCGAAAGTCGCATAATAAAGGCAGTCCTCCCACAATGTACGTCTCTGATTACGGAAAGAATAAGCTCGTGTTATGCAATTCATTTTACGATGTCTTTTGCGAGGCTTTGTAACACGCAGTTGAAGCGAGTATAACTTATATGAGACATATTTAATAAGTTGATTTACGATTTTATTTTTTGTTTAAATGAGGGTGAGGTATTGTTCAGAAATACCACATTAGTTTTCAAAGAATATGTATTTAGTTCTTCAACCATACCATTTCAAACGGAGTTTCTGGTATAATTTTAAATGTTTTTAATTTAACGTGACTGTTATAGGTTAGTTATTGTCATTAAAAGTTCTTATTAACTTTAATTAAAAATTTTAGTTTAAAGTTTAGGAAGTTTTAGGTTTCGAGAATGGGAAGGTGGTGGGGTGAATTATGTATTTGACGACCCCTTTAGGCGCCAAATGACTATGAATTGAAATTGTAAATGATTACTAAAAGTTACATTATACGAATATATATTTAAGTTGACTTGAAAGAAAAATATTTTGATACTGAATCGTAAATAATAGACTAAATACTGCAAATAAAATAAAACAAAAGAACTTAAGTAATAATAATAATATATAAATAAAATTAATACAATTAACTTTTCTTTTGTTGTTTAACGTCTTTACTTATGTTAACATAAATTAACAAGATAAACGTTCTAAAATTATGAAAACATATATTTATATAACTAATGATCATTTACAATAATTAATTTTAAACTCTTGCATTATGTGTAAGTTATTGGAGTAAGTAAAATAACAATGCCAGTGGTAAGTTTGGTGAGAGATAATAATGCTAGCTTAAAGGGGCACATCATAGACGATCAATTTTGTTCGCCAACCTTGTTGCCAACATTCCATGTTGACGACAATGTTGAATGTCAGTGGTCAGGTTGGTGGTTGATATTCCATATAGTCGACAATGTTGAGGTAAAATCAAATAGGTTTTATTTGATGATCGGAGCGAAATATAACATCAATATAATGATGTTGGCAGCTTGGTTGTTAACATCTCGGGTCGTCTGTTGCATCAACTGACAACATGGTTGACAACAAGGTTGGCGACCAAGTTGATCGTCTGTGGGCCCCTTTAGTCTTATGATGTGTGACGTCGTAACGCCATTACTGAAATTCCGTTGATAAGACATCCACTGCGTCGAAGTTCGAGGAATGTAGGGTTTAACACGTAAAATTTCTAGTTTCTGGGAGAAGAAATTGAATAAACTCTGTTTCAAAACATTACCTTCAATGATTAAAAACTTTTTAGCGTTTTATAACACCTCTTTTACCATTTCAAATTTGTATTTAAGAAATATTTTTGTGGAGAGATTATGGGATTTTAGGAATCATTATGCAAAATTTCAGCATTCGGAAATTAAAAATTACGGTTTCTGAAATGCAATGATTAGTGTATCTGTAATACAGAGTGGTATTTTTATGTTTCATGTAATATGTCGGATAGCCAGACTTCTATATATCGACATTTGGGTTAGATAGTTTTCCTTTAATCTAGGCTTAAGGAAGTATAATTTTGTATTTGTTCAGATTCATTTAGCACTACTTTACGAGATCCTGAGGGGCAGCTATTTTATAGTGTTTTCTTAAAAAGTGTTAAGTAAAGATAATTTCTTTTTGAACTCGTTAATTCATTACTTTTAATTTGATGAACTACTCGTTGAACATTCCGCCCCCCTTTAAATTTACCTTTGAAAAGAGTCCGTACATTTCCGTACTTTAGGTCTCTAATTGGGCAACGCTAGCTACCACTATGGTAAATCTCAGAATTTTGTGTCAAATCGTCTCTTAGAAGAAGGGTTGTGACACTGACACTGTAGTAATGTCATTAGAGTTGCGTTTTCCTTTGTACGGAACACAAAAATACATAGGTATATAGGCTAATAATATTATGTTTTTGTAGTAATACTTGATAGAGTGTAACTTGGGAACTACTAGTGTTTACGGAAGATTTTCTACAAATGAAATGCTAAATTTCAAAGGTAACGAACTCGTTATAGTTAAACAAAACAGGTTCTTAGCGTTAAATCATTAATATGTAACTATAGTTCATTTCACCTCATCGTGAGGCAAAACCAAATGACCGTAATAAAACCCTTACCCTTAGGCCTATTGTGCGACATCGGGGATGGGCACTTGTCGACTGCCTTTGTATTAGAGTTATTGCTGTTTGTCCCAGTGTCATTATGCAAACTTTTTTAATTGAAAGAAAAACTTAAAACAAAATATATCATTCGCTGTGTTTTGATCGCGTGATTATTTTTATACCAAATATGAATGAAATCGGTTGATTTTGGGGAAGGCAAAGTAAATAGTTAAATCCTATGTGTTTTCAAATATTTTTTATCATCATGAATACGGAAATAAATTTACATTGAATAATGATGTTGAGTTTTATAAAAACCTCTTACTTACTACTGTACACAATAATCATCACATTATAGTGGCCTGACAGTTTTTTTGTTAATTAAATGCAGTATTAAAATATAGACATTAAGTAAAACTATTAAATAACTGTTCTATATACATCGAGCATAAAATACAATTAAAATTAAATACATCTTAATATTATAGACAAACAGAGCATGGGCTACACGAAAATATAAAATTACACATCTTATTGCAGTACATAGCACGGATAAAAATTAAACATAGGCTATTCCTTCTAGCTACTTGCACACTAAACAAAATTTTAATAGGCTATTTAGGGACAGGCGAAACAAGTACATCATTAATGATAGTCTATTATTTATCTTTAATTTAATTTATAAATTTAATATAATTTGACTAATACAGTATATTTAACGGAAATCTTGAAATTTCTTTGAACTATTTAGTTTTGTGAAAAATAGCTACTTTATTGGTTCATTAAGTTATTAGTCTAATGTGGTCAATAGAGTAATATTAGTTTATTTATTTCAATGACGTAGGTGTGCCATATAAATTTAATATATTCCCTTATAAGGACTTACGCTTATTTAATAATACTTGGGTTGATTTTGTTGTCAATTTTCAATGCCCAATGCCCAAATAAAGAGTAAAGTATTTTTTATGAGTTTTCAATTCAAAACATAAAGCCTTGGTTATTGTTTGATTAACGACAATGTTAAGCATGTCAGGCCACTATAAGGTGATGATTATTGTGTACAGTAAGTAGTAAGTAAGAGGTTTTTATAAAACTCAACATCATTATTCAATGTAAATTTATTTCCGTATTCATGATGATAAAAAATATTTGAAAACACATAGGATTTAATTATTTACTTTTCCTTCCCCAAAATCAACCGATTTACTTCATATTTGGTGCGATCAAAACACAGCGAATGATATATTTTGTTTTAAGTTTTTCTTTCAATTAAAAAAGTTTGCATAATGGCACTGGGACAAACAGCAATAACTCTAATATAAAGGCAGACGACAAGTGCCCATCCCCGATGTCGCACAATAGGCCTGAGGGTAAGGGTTTTATTACGGTCATTTATATTTGCCTCACGCTGAGGTGAAATGAACTATAATGGCCTAACTTAAATTACCTCGCACTAGTACATATCTATTTAAATGAGAGTTGTCTAAACTTTAATGATTTTACCGGACCTGTTTGTATATTTGTTGAAAATAGTCGCAAGTTTGACGTAGACTACTTGAACTTTACCGACGCGACTCGACGTCAGGTTAATAATGTACTAGTTGATAGCCCTGTACGCTGTCTTGTCAACGGTCTATAAGTCTATTTAGCGCCAGGTAATAGTCTTGCACCGCAATTCGATGCATTTACAAAGTCCAAGTCAATATGTTGTGATTTTTAGTACAACACATTTTTCTGTGATATCCATACAAGTAAGTTTTGAGTAGCAAATATAAAAGCCCTAGCAACAGTGAATATTGTTTAAATCGTCGCACGTGTTCTAGCAACTCAGAGTAAGCCTACTTTGTACATTTTGTAAGTGTATAAAATTAGTAAATACACTTAAAAATAACGTTATCTACACTCGATTCCACGTTTACCGTGCAGTACAGAGCGCCCGTAAGCCATGTTATCCTTACGACAGTCTCAGCGATAATAGCCAACTAAAAAACATCAACTCCCATGCTACACTTGGCCAGTTGACGCAACCCGCATGACAATAAACGTGATGTTCTCTGTAATGGTAGTAGCATGTCTATTCTCCCGTAAGATCTGTACTGCACGGTGAACGTGGAATCGAGTGTAGGCGTGCCTATATTAAAAACTAGGGGAGACCCCTGCGTGCTCCGTACGCCAACCCCCAATGGAACCTTCTAAAAACATACGTTATGTTTTATTTATAATAAAGGTGTAGGATTAATAATAACCTCAAAACTAAGATGGTAAATAATGTAAAATGTTCAAATTAAATTATTTCTTATATTTTATAACAGCAGTTATAATAATGGTTAAAAGAACCAGCAAGGCTCAGGTCTACACTTAAAAACCCTAACCTAAAAGCTAGAAATACTGTACAAAAATAATTGCTTCAAATTTTTAAATCAGCTGTTAATGGAAATATTGGTCAATATTGTTATCTGTTATCAATTGGTTGCTATGGTAATAAATGTAAATACATGTGTTGATTTGTCATTCTGGGCCTAACCTAAAATTTTTTTCCTACTAAATTTACAAATATTGGAATAAAAAAAGGTTTTTATCGAAATGAATTATAGCCTATGTTACTCAGGGATAGTGTAGCTTTTTATTAGTAAAACTGTTTTTTCAATCGGTTTAGTAGTGCCAGAGATTACCCCCTACATACAAACAAACAAACAAACAATCACACAAACAAACAAACAAACTTTACCTCTTTATAATATGAGTATAGATGTGGGTAAAATGATGAATTGCAAGCATACATGACTATAACGTAAGCATTTCGGTGTCACTACGCACTACAAACTCGAAAATCCAATGACTTAAAAACACATTTATTAGTAAAGTTCAAATACTGTACATTTATGAGTGACATTTTTCGGACGAAGTCACGGGTAAATGCCAGTATTTTGTCGTTTTTGTTTCATTTCTTAAATTTATTAATTCCAATGATAACCAGCGGCTTTCCATTTAAATTTAAAAGACTCAATTCAATATAAATTGGTTTTGCATTAATAATAACAAACTTCAAAGGGAAACATTTTAATAACAAACTTCAAAGGGAAACATTTCCTGTATTTCGTATTGTCTACTCTCATGGCTACTTTTATGTAACATGTTTAAATAGTCAGAACAAAATTATAATATATTCATTCACGGCGAAACAAATGCAGATTATTGCATGCTGTTATTTTCACGAAAACTATAATGATTATGACTTAGGCAGTTGGAAGTTTTAATGTTTTCTAAA
Organism: Philaenus spumarius; assembly: GCA_018207615.1. Taxonomy (NCBI): domain Eukaryota; kingdom Metazoa; phylum Arthropoda; class Insecta; order Hemiptera; family Aphrophoridae; genus Philaenus; species Philaenus spumarius. The sequence goes on from JAGFPH010000790.1 coordinate 228,642, forward strand.
TTTTTCAAAGTTCAAGTTATTAGTGCGTACACTTGCCATAGTAACTGAAGAGAGAAATAAGAAAATATAATTAGCCTAATAAATATGTTTCTTAAGGATTTGGTGTGTGAAACAAAAAAATCTACAAAACAGAATTTTAAGTGTAGGCTACCGATTCAGGAAAGAGATACAGTATGCCTACTTATAAACACGACACTATGCATTTTGTATGATATCAGTGATTTCTTTAAACTAATTACTTGCTAGGCAAGCGCAATATTTTCTAAAATTGAATTCTTGCCAACAATATATTTGATTCAACTAAATTCTCAACTAGTTACTTGAAATAATATTTATTTCCAGACTAGTTACTTAAAAGTTGGACGTTGTTATTCTTGGCAGAATCGAATGGTTAGTGTTGGCTATGTTTAATGAAAAGGAATCCTTGACTGACACGTTCAAAGTGAAAAACGGGTTAAGAGTATTCCTTGTCAAGTTGAAGGCGAAAGAAGACGTGACTAACCACCCTTTGGTCAAGGTAGTAAATCTTTGACCGGTCCCACTTAAATTCTCAGAGCAGTCATAGTATTTACTCTTTTGCGTCAAACCGATTTTATAGTTATAATAATAGAAGTATTGAATCGATTTGCTAGATTCACCATTGACAGGTAGGAAACCACTGTTAAACATGATTTAAAATGCATTGTGTAGCCTCTGAAGGATAAATAGTTGGGGTAAGCCATTTTAATGTAGATGAATATAACGGTTCGAGTTATTTATTTTTGTACAACTTATTTTTAACTTATTTCGTGACATAATCTTTGTAAAGAAAATAAGTTTATGTAAGTTTAAAAATATCAGATTGAAAGTTTTGAGTTTATGGGTCAACCTGTCAGTAGGTAGATTTCTAAGAAAGTACAACAGGTCTGCTGCAGTGGAGGGTTAACAAAGTGTTTCACTTCACAGATCCCGAAACCATAGTCAACTCTAAATCCATGTAACATTCTATTTATATATTTATCATTTTTTTCTATGGACATGATAACTGTCGTATTTTTGTAAAAAGTACTTCTACACTGACATTGAGGTCGATTTTCTTATGGGCGAAATCGGATCAAAGGGGTAGAAATGGAAGAGATTTTTTTTTGAAAAGTCACTAAACTCTTTTAATATGGAAAAGGAAAATATTGCATACGTTTAAATACATTACACCTCCTAAGAGTAGTACGAACACGTTTGTTTGGAAGGTTTTTTTCATAACACTTTCCATTGGCTCAAGGAGTAGACAAATATGGGTTTAAGAACCAAACCTCCTTTAGTAGATAGACATAGCATCAAATCCGTTCAAAGCAATTGCAAACTTATATTATCTACAACTTTTGTATGGAAATTTTTTTGAGTGGTGATCAAATGGTGGCCGAAATGAGGTAACAGAACAAAAATAAAATTCTATTCTTCTAAATATTACCAAAATGTTTGCATTAAACAATTTTCTATACTACTAGCCCTTACTGCAATGGCCAGCCAAAATGAGGTTGCAGAACTAAAAATGTATTACTCTTTCCTAAGTGGTTTAGCCAAGCTTCTAAATATTACCAATTCGTTTTGTTTGAAATGGTTTTGATTTCTGAAACCCTTATTGCAAAGGGTGGTAAAATCACAACTCCTTTAGTGGAACCAGTATTAAATTTGTTCAAAGTTATTGTAAACTTTCTAAATATGACCAAAGAGATGACCAAGTGATGACCAAAGAGAGGTTGAACAGAACTAAAAAGTCATTACTCAATTGGTAGACGCAATATCGCTGCAATTCACAAAATTCTAGAGAATACTATTCAGCTTTTATAAAAATTATTTTAAACCATCTTGATAAACAAAAGTGTTGTTTTATTTTAGCGGAAGAAGAACGATTGTTTACTCTGTTTAAGCTAGTTGTAGATTAAACATCAATTAAGGCTCGGCTCTCCACATTCAAAACTACGATATTGGGTACCAATTTCAATGTTAAATAACCAAAACATACCTTCACTATTAAGCATATTTTTGTGCTGTTTTTGTTAAAAAACGAAAGCTGTATTTTTTTTCTTAAAGTAAAATAGATTGTGGGTGTTGATTGCTAAGGATTTTTGCAATATCTCTTTTTGCAACTGTGTAAAAAATTAATAAAGTTTACTATTTTTTACTATTTATATCATACGTTTATGAAAACAATAAAACGGTTTCTGAAAATGTATTCGGCAATCAACATCCGCATATGACAGTACTTCAAAATGAAACCAAATTTTTAAATTTATTCCACGAATTAACGGAAAAATATGACTTATTCTGTAGCATTGCTCTTATGGGAATCAGATTCAATATGGCGGGCAGGGAAGCGCCCCCTTAAGATACTAAAGACACTGTAAATATACTAACAAGTAGGTCATTAGTGTCGTAACAACAGCAGTAAACCGAGATTTTGTATACGGTTTTAGCTGTCTGGGATTTAACAAGATTATTCGCCGTATGAAACTCTTTCCTGTTATGTAATGTAATATTTCTTTGTTCCCGTTCTACAAAGATAAACTCTGTGCTGAAGTAACGAGGCCGCAGTTTTAGATAACAAAGTGTCGTAGACCGCGTAATCCGCTTTGAAATTTTACAAATATTGGTGACGTAATATTTGTCAATCCTAAACATTGATCTGCCCTCACAAATCTTGTAATGATTGTGGGCCTGATTCATCTCCACTCTTGTTAATTACAGAGTCAATAATCACACTGTCGCTCACTACTTGGATATTTAAACTAGTTTCATCCTTCCACTTTACTTTTACCCTCAGTTTAATGACTCTTACACTTGATCAGTATGATAGGACACACCTTTAACCAACTAGTTTTAGGGCAAAAAACCGTGTTCTTGCGTTAAGGCCATTTGACTTCCTTTGTAGTAATGGCTGCTAGAATATGTTTTAAAAGGAAAACAATACCAGAACCCTCGCTACATGAAACAATACCAAATCCGCTAGGCTAACCGTAATAAGCCTAAATATGGTTGTTTTCTTGAGGTATCAACTTCCTCTTCTAACGTGGTAGTATTGTCTATTGATAAATACTCGAGAACTAGCTCACTCCTTACAAATTCATATATTTCCCTAGTGGGTAGATGAATTTTGTAACGTCAAATATGTGAAAAGGGGGCAGAAATACTTTAAAATGTATTATATTTTTTTAGTTAATCAATCATTTTCGTACTTTCTGATTAGATAGAAAACTAAAACCTAAAAAAAAGGAAATTATATTGGTAGTTTGCATTTAAAGGTACGAAAAGTATTAACCACAATCTTTATCAGTAGACTCATAAACTTAAAATATCCCTGTATTTTTATATTGTTAAAACGAATCGGTAATTAATTTTGGGCTTGCTCTTCACGTTTCAAGGTCCTAATAAAATACTAAGACCGTAATACTAACAAATTAAAAAAAGTTTTATTCAACTAAAACATTCAAAACGTCAAAAAAGTTATAACATGACGGAAAACCTAATTATGTTAATTATGAACAGGTTTTGATGATATTCGGGGTTTTGGATTTGTACGTATTTATTGTAAAACCTAATGTATGTATCATTTGTTTCATAAAGTTGCAAGATGTCGGCTAAAAGCTAACTGTATTAATTTATAAATAATGAAACTTAAGCAATGATTTTAAATTTTCGTTTAGAAATTATACTAAGTATTCTTTCCTACGTAAGTGAATGAAACAGAATTATCTGCAAATTGTATGTACAGTACATTCAATACTTGTTCTGATTGACTACCTATTTTAAAATTTGGTTCTAATTACAGGCCGCAAATGAAACTGCTTTTAGTCAACATTTTCGAACGGGTGCTATTTGTAGTATATAGTCGGGGAGTCACCCGTTTACAAATACAGATTTTATGAAGTAAATTAGGTTTAATTTAACTAAAGCTCCTGAGTAAGGAAGAAAATAGGCCTAATGCCGCTCATATTTAAACAAATCGCTAACAGTAATTATTGTTTAATAAGAAATCAAAACTATGACTACGGTGACTTTTTAAAACTAATTTAAATTTTTTTAATCATGGTAGAAGGTAAGATAGGATGTTTTATGCTACACTGTAAAAAATAAGCACGGTATTATTTTAGAAAATCGTACTTAAAACCCAACCGTATAGAATCGAATAAAGTTAGGTTAATGTTAAATTGTATTTTGCTAAACGTTTTTACGTTTGACGAGGAAAGTAAAAGTTGAAATGTGAAGTTCACTTTAATGTGTGATGATGAGTTAAACGTATACAACCAAACCAGACAATCGAAACAAAGAAGGTTAGTATAAACATGAAATGAAAGCAATCGTCAGCTCGGTGAAGTTATTGCATTATAACACTGAACTAGCCTTGTACTCGTTTTGAACATCTGTCTGACTTATGAAACGGCAGATGCAATATTTAAATACTGTAATAACGAGAGTATAGTTTCCTTTGTTGAAGTTGTTATAACAATATAGGCCTATAATATAGATGTATTTAATATAGGGAAAATAATATTCGGAAACAGGAAATCGACAGAAAGCCTGCGGTTTAACACAGCAAATTAGTGTTAATAGTGTAAACATTTGAAGGCGGGAACGACAAAGTGATTGATATGGTTAACAAAACGTGGGAACTATCTACGGGAATTTTTGAACAATGTACACCTATAAAATGTCAATACATTGGTGTTATTATTCTCTTATTATAGCAAACTAGGCTTTGTGTAAATCCATAAAAATAGAAACAATTTCTTCTCTTATTATAGCAAACTATGACTTTATGGAAAATCCATAAAAATAGAAATAAACGGTACCAGGAACGGACACATAATTTCTCACAAACATATTTAAATTATTAAACAGATTCACTGTAACTTCAAAATTGTAGGAGGGGTAGGAGAGGTGATATTAAAGTAGGAGATTAACTAATCAATATTATTATTATTATTAGCTAGAAAGAAAACTATTCGATCGATTTCGAACAAATTAGCACCAAACACGTCAAATAGGCCTGTATATAGATGCACGAGAAAAGGTTTTGAAAATTTTGAAAAACAACCCTCTTTTTGGCCAAAAACCCCCAAATATCAGTTATTATTATTAGCTAAACGAGAATTTTTAGAAAGATGCGGTTTTTTTGCTTATGGTACATTAAAAGGGCTACAAATAAGCCAAATTTTATCAAAATCGTTATAGCAGTTTTTTTATAAAAAAATAACAGATTTTTTGGGGTTTTTTTGGCCAAAAAGGGGTTGTTTTTCAAAATTTTCAAAACCTTTGTTCGTGCATCTATGCAGATCTAATTGACATGTTTGATGAAAATTTGTTCGAAATCGGTGGAATAGTTTTCTCTCTAGCTTTGTATACATATACAGACAGAAATATGTATGTTAAAAGCCACTTTTTTGGACTTAGGGGGTCCCAAAACGGATATTTCCACAAAAATCTCAACATCGATTTTTTTGCGATCACTATACTTTCTCTATACTATAGTATAGTGAGAAAGTAAAATTTACTTCTTTTTATCCATTGATTTTCCTAATACCAATTCTTAACCTAACCTAAGATGAACAAGTTTTTTTTATTGACGAAATCACGTGTGTTACATAGTGCAGTATTGCACATTATTTTTCTTGTGGTTTTAAAATATTATTTTACAAAATAAATTAATGTACAAGATATTAAAAATGCGAGTTACAAATCTATGTTTAATTTGTTTAGTAAAGTTAAATATAATTATTATCTTTTATTATCAAATACATTTCTTAATTATTTTCTTTTCTTTAATACGTCACCCATTGGTATCGGTAACTAAAATATCTATCTCAAATCTAAACCTACATAAATCGTCCCTAAAATAGTTAATTTACCTTATTTTGTACTTTATGTCTGTGTTTGGTCTGTCATTGTGTTATAACTGTGCCAAATTAAACCTCTCTTCGTCAAGAGGTTAATCAGTGGGTTCCCAGTTTTGTTACGGCACTGTCAGAAGTCGTATATTTCTGGAAGTCATGGAATTTACACACGGGGTCGTATGCGTACAACAGGCTCAAGTTTTTATAATAGTTTGCCTCGAGTCTGTTTGGTGTAGGCTACGTTTCGAGTTTAGATATTCAGTTTTAATTTGTGTAGATTTAGCATGAACGTACGGAATTTTACTTAATGTAGGTTATAAGGTGAAAACGGTAATTTGCTTATTCCTGTCAGATATTCCCACATACCCACGTTACAAATATAATTAAATTAAGCAATTTACATTATATGTATAATGGTATTTGCTGGTAGTAAATTTAAAACGTAATAGTAAAATATTAAAAAAACAGTTGTATCAGTTAAATACAAAGAAAACAAATGAATAATCTTTTAATGAGATCATCAATTCTATGAAGACAAAACCAGTTTATGTTATACAGCGTGGCGTAATCAATGGGATCATTAGATACATTCTCATAGGTCGTAGAGCTTCCGTGTGGACCGTAAAGGGAACTTCCGAAGTAAAAATTATGCAATGCTATTTATTGAAATAATAATAATTGAACTGTACATTATTTGGTTTCATTATTCCTCTAAATAGTTATAAAATGACCAATAGACTACATAGTTTTACTTTCGTAATTGATTATGCAATTAAGACTTTCTTGTAAGCAATATAATGTAGTTCTATAGAGGAATTGCTCAAGAGATTGTTTTAACATCAAAGTGTACATCTTATAAAATAAATATTATAACTATTGTAGGGAGTCTATTGGGCTGTACTTCATTAATAATCGTTCTCTCGCAATTTATTTGTGCACTCGTTATTTCTTGTTTTATAATTGTAGGTTTTTAATCTTTCGTTTTGTTGCTTTTTGGGTTCCGTACCTTAAAAAGAAAAAAAATGAATTAGGTTCACTCATTTGTCTATATGGCAAAAGTAGGTTTTCCCCGAACTGATAAAGAATGTATCACATTAAAATTTGGCATAGTTATAAATCATTTTAATTGCGTATGAACCAATAGTAAAACAATGTTATTATATACTTTGGGTGCAAAAGATTGGTATGATATTGATATGTAGGGAAACGTCTTTATTTAAGGATAGCAAAATATTGTTTATAAACAATATGTAAGTGATAAGATATTTCTGAAACTATTGCCGGTAAAATGTTGCAAATATACAGAGTGATCAACTCCAATGGAGGCCACCATTGGAATCTCAGAAAGTATTAATTTTACAGCAAACTTTAAATGAGGAACCTTTCCTTGTTTTTTGAGAAATCAAAAAGTATGTAGTTAATATATTTGTAAATGGCCGCCATTTTCCAATATGACGGTTAACTTTGAAATTTCTTATGGGACCAATATTTTTATGACGGATTTGGGTTTAACATGCAATTTTAAGACTTTTTTATTCTTTGTATAAAGTACAGTGACCGCAAAAAAAATCGATGTTGAGATTTTTGTGAAAATATCCGTTTTGGGACCCCCTGATTCCAAAAAAAGTAGTTTTTTACAAAATGTATGTATGTATGTATGTCTATATGAATACAAAGCTAGAGCGAAAACTATTCGATCAATTTCAAACAAATTTGCACCAGACATATCAAGCAGGCCTGTATAGATGCACGAAAAACGGTTTTGAATTTTTTTGAAAAACAACCCCCTTTTTGGTAAACCCCCCCTCAAAAAATCAGTTATTATTTTTTTATAAATAACGGCTCTAACCATTTTGATCAAGTTTGGCTTATTTGTAGCCTTTAATGTGCCCGTGCCTTACCATATGAAAAAAACCGAATATTTCTAAAAATTCTCGATTAGCTAATAATAATAATATCTGATTTTTGGGGTTTTTTTTGGCCATAAAGGGTTTTTTTTTTTAAATGTTCTAACCTTTTTTTCGTGCATCTATACAGGCCTAATTGACGTGTTTGGTGCAAATTTGTTCGAAATCGATCGAATAGTTTCTCTCTAGCTAATAATAATAATATTTATTAGTTAATCTCCTATTTTAATATCACCAGCGCAGAAAGTTTCAGAAACTCTTATTTCAACAATTTATTAAAGGGGCATATTTTACCATTTGCGAACAATAAAATTTAACTCAAAGTGCAATATTTTTTACAATGGAATGTTAAACAGCTGTTGCAATTTCACAAATACTTTATTTATACAAACAAGTACTTATAAAAGGGTTAAAACTTATTTTGTTGTGTTTCAAGTCCCTTAGATATGTGTTTAGTTTTGTTACGCATCATGCAAGGTCGGAAAGTGATTTGTTGGTAAATTTGTGTATTTGTATTATTTATTTGTTAATAAGAAGAACAAGGGAAGTTACTTTTACAGTTTACAATGTTCGTAAGTAGGCCTAGTCTCCACCGTACGTCTTCAATTATTTCAATCCATTTTGAGTACTGCGTATAAATTGAAAATAATGTGGTTATCGGTAATAAAAATGGCGCACACCTGTAAGTGATGGTCGAATGCTCGCAACAATTGTATTGAAGTTGGTTTCGGATCGCTTCACAACTCGATTTTCACGCTCTGTCAACTTCATTTAACTCTTTCTGTCATGTCTGGTCTTTATATTCCAGGGTCCTGTTTTTAAACAAGAATGTCGTTAATTTTTACAATATAGGCCTATCTGGTATTTGTCAATTGTGCGTAGAGCAGAGAACATTCTTTAGCCTCTTTGTGTACAATGTATATTGAAGTATGTTCGTAAATTTGAAGATATTATCTGGGCACCACACGAAATGTAAAATACTACTATTAAACTCATCCTTTGATATTAGAAACATGGATTTAAGTGGTGATTAAGAAAACATTAAATGGCTTTTCTCTTCACCACACTTTTATAAGCGCCTGAAAGTATTTAATTATGGTTTAAATATCTGGACTATTTCTAAAAAGATTCGATCACTGTTTTTAATCGGTCTTTGTTCGTAGCATCGCTTAGTGTCAAACTTGATCAGAGAAACCATACCAGCGTTGGGCCACTAGACACCTCTACTGCTTTTACCCCCCCCCCCCCCCCCCATCGACTCAAACAGGGTTGTTGCAAGTTTTACGTGTTTATCTGTCTGAGGCTTCGTAGCTCCCAAACGGATGAACCGATTTTAATTTAGTTTTTTTTTAAGAGAGTGGCTTTATCGAGGGGGGTTCTTTCTTAGCTATGATTCAAGAAAATCCGTTCATCCGTTTGGGGGTTTAAATTTTTTTATTTTATCTGTTATTAACAATTATGCACACACCAGTAGTCTAAATCAAAGCTCACTAAAGAATACCGTTGAGGGACGGGCTTGTGTTCACCGAGACCTTGAACGCTCCAATCGCCGTAGTGCGACATTGTCACGTTCTTCCTACGCTTCTAACTGACTGCGGCTGACTCAACGCATTTATAATTCTTTAAACTGTGCGATCAAGCCTCGAGCGGTAAATACCAGCAGTGTTCGAGGCTAGTAGATATGGCAACGCTGCGCGCCCATCCTATTGGCCGCCTCGCAACGGTATTCTTTAGTGGGCTTTGATATAAATCGTTAGTCATAGAGAAGTAGCAATATTGACATAGGCTATAGCGTAAGAAATGTAATTTATAATCTCTATAAAATATCTGATTGAGAAAAACTAAAAATTAGTAAGAATCATAATTTGTACGTTATTTTTTGTTACAACTAAAAACGTTGTTATACTAGGAGGGAAATGTGAGGTGTTGGAATAATACGATTTAGTGTTACTTCTTGGATATGTATGCTTCATTTACGAGTTAAAAAACAGTTATCTTCTATCCCTATTTTGGGTATAGAACTGTATAATCTCAAATGCTTTTATGGGAATCCATTCTTAAATATTAACGTCTATCACGAGTGACGTCATGTCTGAGGAGACTGCGCAGTTCTGGCAGATTTTTGCGCAGGCTTTTGGCCTGCTCGAGTGACTCTACTTTGCAGCGATAAACTGCGCAATTAGCTCAGATAATCGAACAGTTTGTACAGTCTTGTCTGGTCGTTTCTAGCCACGCACGTCAGCTCTTTGCTCTTCTTTTGTCACAGCCATGGCGAAAAAAAGAACAACTTCTGAATTTCATTGAAGCGTATATTGTGACTATACTGCACAAAAAACTTAGAGAACCGAGAACAGAACTGAGGAGAAAACAGAATTAGCCCACAGCACACCATACAGTTCACACAATTGTGCAGTTTTATTTGCACAGATAAACTGCGCAGTTAACTTGATCGTGTGTGGGCCCCTTAATAAACTCTAAATCTAAATTTTGAGCTTAACGATATAAATGTCTTCGTTTAACCTCCCTTTAACAAAATAAACAGAAGGAAATTTGCCAAATTGTAGTTTAAAGTTTTACGATATTCGCGAAGACCTATTTTTCTAATCAACTAAAAGGATATTTGATAATATATTTTTAATTAAAAAATAGTAGTTTACGCAACGATTGTATTATGAAGGCCTTTAAGCCACGAGTGAGATGTAAGTTGGAACACGAGCGAAGCAAGTGTTCTAAATATCTCACGAGTGGCTTAAAGGCTGAATACAATCGTTGCGTACACTACTTTATCTACGACCAAAAATATACAGGGTGTAAAAAAATAAGAAGTGTGTAATAATTCTTCAATTTGATACCCTTTTAACAGGAGTGAAATTAACATTCCTTTTACTCATAACCATACCAAAAAAAGGTGAAGTAAAGATATAGTGAGCTAATCGAAATTTGGGATATAAATAAATAACTCACAGTAGATGACACACTTGTATTATAACGTGTTAGATTTTTCTGGCAACAAATCGTTCAGAGCCGAATATTTGTATGAATTTCCTCTGGAGTTAAACAAAATTCATCACTATCACTCATGTTTGCGGAATGCGTCAACTCACGTTTGAGGTTAGTTACAATAACACACTAACATCCGGAAGGTATGGGTACAATCAGCTGATGTACGAATAGCGTTATTTTTATTACAACTCTACTTTCGTCAAATGACGAGCTCTCATTGGTCTAGAGCCTATTATGTAAAGTGACTCCTGTTAGGTAAAGATATCATTACCTAATCGGGTTGGCTTTTGGTTTGTAATGTACCTCTTTCTGATGTTACTTGTAATAGCGTTATTGGTGTTTATTGCAATGGTCGTAGATAAAATACATTACATAATTTACGACTTAGATTAACGATTTGTCGTAATATATAGACATTAAATTGAATAACACGTTACAATACAATACATAACGTGCAACCAGCTGTTGTTTAGTAAACAAACACTCGACAAGTACGTCACCGTTTGGGATTACGTGAGGTAAAGTTTCTTTGTGTTGTTTCACAATAGATTTGTACCAAACATGGATTTCCCGCACAATCTAAATGCGCAGTGACATTTAAAAACAATAGCTGTGACGCGTTCATACTTGGATTTTTATGTCCATAATGGATTTTACTTACCTTTAGTAGAGCTTTGTATAGATTCATATCATAGCCTATATTTGATCGAACAATATGCTTAATCAGTCAGTGCTTGGTTGGTTGTTTATAGTAAAGAAATGTAAGAAGGGGATTTCAAAACAAGTTTATGAAGCATTTCTATCTAGTATTTTGTGGCACAATTTATTGAAATGGAATAGTGGTGGCTTTTTCATTTCCTATTCTCTCTTTGCGATTCGAGATGCATATTTTACGTTTTTTCATTCACATAGAAAAGATGTTAAATTCACAGGCAACATTATACGTTTTCTACATTTGAGAAGTGTTACCAAGTCAAACAAAAATGACGACGGGAAGGGAGTGCTATTAACTATTACTGGGCAATAATGAACGTTTGGTTTTGACTCAATCACTTTTCTTATTCCAATTAGACATCAGAAGACTATATTATTTTATCTGAGCTATAAACATTTATCTTAACTCCCACTCCCTTTTCTTTCCAATACTCATTTACTCAAATCTGATTTAATAAATGAAAAAAAACATATTTTCCCCATAAATAAATTCAACCAAAAGTTAGAAGCATTACTTATTTATTAAAATAATTTATCTTCAGTGGTATAAGCACTAAAATATTATAAACTGAACCAGCCAAAACACCGTGGCGCTTCCACGGGTAAACAGTATATAGCTGCGGATAAGGTAGTGATTAAAACTTTGGTTGCTGTCGTTGGTTTTGTCCGTGTGTTTTTCAGCTTCTATAGTAATTGTTGGTCTTAGACCAATAACACACTGTCAGGTTTTCAACTGATCCAAAACCTAACACGGATAACCTGAAAAAACTTTATCTTTTTTTTTTTATCAGAACCTGATTTTAATTACTGTGATTCCTTCTTCAGTGTTGTTAACTTAGATCGAAGTACTGTATAGTTATTGCCATCGCAGACGCAGAATACAATAATGTGACTTTCAAGATTCATTAAAAGAGAGATTAGTAGGCCTATGTGGCCGATAACACATTCTTATTTTAGAAGAAGAGGTGAAAAGATTTGTTTGCACTACTCTGATGTCCCATTTATCTTTTGACGAACTGTACATTTTTTGTTTTTTTGTCAAGCATTTCAAAACGAACAAAATATTGACGCAAAATAATCGTTCTGTTTAATTGTTTAAGTTGTATCGTGAAGAAGTATTACAAATTACATTTGAAAATTCTGAAAACAACTTATTACACTCTACTCAAAATCACCTTTCGATATGTAGAACCACAATATATGTCGATATGTCTTTATTGCTAGTTTTACCACAATTATGAATAGACGTCTGTTTTGAAAGTTAGCTTGGGAATGCCACCATATTCGAAATCTGTATTGCCGGTATTATAAGTCAGCGCCATACTGCACTTCGTATAAAGTAAACAATTTTAAAGAATGTATTTGTAATGTTTTGATATATTTGGTTATTTATAAGATTGTATTAATCATGCGTCTCTTTATGTTAATGAACAATGTACAGTACAATACACATGCTCCCGAATTAGTGTATAGGTTTGTTAGGTGTGGTGACCGGAAGTAGGCTTAACCTGAAATTCCTGTTAGGCGTATTGTACTGTCAATGTTTGTACTAATTCCCACCATAGATCTTCTGGTATTAGTCTATTGCTTGTTTTTCAGTTTAAGGGTGTGCAATTAATACCACTCCAGTAAAATCATCGAATCCAGCTAACGGAGCTAACCTTGTGAATGATGGCCTATGATATTACATTGCAGGCGCGAGTAGAATATACACTTGTATACACTTTAGTTTTTATTTTTAGTTTCCGCCAAGTGCGCACGACATTTAAATTTGCAGAAAGCTCCAATGTATGTTATAGTTAGGTAACAAAATTTGCCCCGCTGTTTTACTACCGTCATGTTATTCGACTGAAAATCAAGTTTTTCGTCTTGTTTATAAGCAAATATCTTTAATAAAAATGTACAATTTACAATTTTTGTCACCTACGAATTATAATTTACATGTTCATGAACGATTTCCTGCAAATTATAACAGATAATATTCTAAATTATATGAAAGATAAGTTATTTTGAAGCGGACTGAACGTGAGTGTTTCGTCCTGGAATTGCACACCCGTAACTGACAAGAGTTCGCGCACGAGGCAACTACAATCTTTGGCAGTTGAGTTAATCTAATCCATTAAAACTTAGATTATATTCTGTTTATGGTTTATTGTTTAACTGAGCTTCTATCCATAGTAAAATGGCGTTTCTTTACCGTTAGTTGAGCAGGCTTTATTATAATGAGATAACGTTTACTTTATTGGAGACCGTGGCGGAGATACGACAATGCATGGAATTCCCGCTGTAACCGGAATTGTTCTAACAGTTTTATTAGGAATTTAATGTATTAAAATAAAACTTTAACATCGTCGTTTAAGTGATTTTAGTATATTCGGCATTTAATTGTGTCATTGTTCATGTTTTCTAATTAAATTGTCTAAGTTCCGGAATGATTGTATCATGAAACGTTTTTAAATAAGTAACGCACATATGGGCTATGCACATTATGTATAAATGTATAAATTAATTTAAATAGCAAATTTTCCTTCTTTTTTTAAGGTTACATTTTTTTTATATATTGTAAAAAAAAGAAAACGTACAATACATTTGTTTTAAATTACGAAACACTTATATTCACGGATACTAGAATACACGGTAGGGGTCATGAGTAGGATGCGCAGGAAACTCACGTGCCATCGACGTCACGCTGAACCCACCCTCCCGGCACGCTGCCTGCAGCCCGTATACTTATATTAAATAGATAAGTAATTAATGAGTCCTGCTTTTGTATTTATAAATTATATATATTTTATTTAGGGAAATTTTAAAAGCATTAACTTCTACTGCGACCGTGTTAACATTAATACCTTCTATTTAATTTTCATTAAAACGTCTAAACTTAGGCTACTAGCTTGTTTTGATGCGATATTTACTTCTGTTGTTTGTTTCCAAATTCGTTGCAATTACCATTTTTATTACAATGGTTTGACTCTAAACAACTTATTAGATTCAAGTAAATTTGGACTTTGACTATTACGAAATTACATGATTTACATTGTTAAAGGTTTCTTTCGTTTTCAGTTTTTTTTATATAGCCTATATATTAAACACATAAAAAGTTTGTATCAAAAATTTAACTACGAAAAAGCTATAACTTCGTAGTGTTTCTTTATTTAAATTGCCACCTATATTACGTTCTCCCCCCTATACGTAGTATATGGAGAAAGTATTGTTTTCGTTCAAATTTTCGAATTTGAATTCTTAGTGGAATTATCCGTTTTGGTGCTCCCTGAACCCCAAAACATTGTTTAGTGGACATATCTGCGTTGGTGCTCCCTGAACCCAAATATATTTTTAGTGGATTTTTTTGTTTTAGTGCTCCCTGAACCCAAAATAGTGTTTTTTTTTTTTTGTGATGTCTGTCCGACGGTCCGATTTTGATGAAATTTGGTATGTAGGTGTATTTCTGGAATATCTCCAGCTTTATAGCTGATTTTAAAAGGTTAAATGGTGCATATAAATTATTGCTCTGTGGAGAATAACGTACTGTTTAAAACAACAAACACTCCATCCCCTATTAGTAGGCAGAGGTGAGTAGGAAATTAATGTCCAAATTCGTTGTGTATTACAGTAAGAATTTAAAAATAAATGCGTAGGTACCTTACATATGGAGAATGAGTTAAAGTAAAATGTATTAGATAGATAAACAAGGATAAGTTTGAAACTATTATTTAATGGCACTAAATAAGACCAACTCATTTTTGTCTGGAACGTGTTCAAATTGAATGACATATAAATGGATAGACAAAATAATAGGTTTTTCCATTTTGTAGAGTAGGTTGAATATTGTAATAATTTAGATTTATTTTTGATCGCCATTTAGTGATAACTATCCTGAAAAACCTCAAATGAGTTTGTATTTTGCTTTTGTGATGCATAGTAGTTGCCAGACACTTATGAAAAGTAAATAATTAATGATTTACTTATCGATTGAGAACATATATTATTTGAGTTTTAAGATAAACTATGTTAATAATTATTACACTTTAATTGAACAATTAACTTTAAATATTAACGTATTCATATATAATAATTGTTATCTGCTGTAAATTTACATTTGTGATTTTACAAAAACGATCCATATATTAAAATTTTTGAAATTTTATAGTTTATAATATTTTCTTACTATAAAGAATTATATAAACAGAAGATTGTAAGAATTAGGTTGTAGATGTTAAAAAACTAACCAAACTTTCTTTTGGCTAGCTAAACAAAGAGTTAAGTAGTGGGGGGGGGGGAGTGAAACTAGAACTATAAAATACATAATAAATAAGTTGAAATAAAAAATATTACAATATAATGTTCATTGAGATTTGAAGCTCACTAAATGTAATATTTTATTAATGTTTGGATAAAGAAGATGTGCATCTGGTGTGTAGAGAGTTCTTGCAGTATTGATTCAAACTATCAATTGGAAACAATTACCAAATGTGTTCTTCGTACGTTTACAATACAATTTCAGACCAATTAACTCAGTTTCCCTTAGTTAATATTAGTTTTTTTATGATGATCTTTAAATATTATAATTATTCATTTCTGGGCATTCTTCTACAAGTAACAAAAGTCTGAAGATATCAATTATTTGGATGATATAAACATATACATAAATTGATTATATATACGAGTGAATTGGTTATGTGCATTGTACTTACTCATGTAAAACAATATTTTATTTCTTGTATTATTAATTAATTTACAAAATATTTTCCACTATTTTAATAATTAATTTGCTGATAAGAAACTATTATTGATATATAAATAAACAAACTTTTTCAGAAAATGATATCTACATTGCTCTTAATATTATTTAACCATGACAGATCTGCGATCATAATATTCAACTAGTTTTCTTGTAAAATTTCCTTCGAAATATTACCTTGGTTTTACAAGGTGTTGGTTGGAGACTGAGACTGGTAAAACATTTATTTCAGAAACAATTACATGTAAAATATATTTTTTTAAATATCTAGTGGGGAAGACTGATGAAGGTGGTTGGAGCAGATACGAGCTCTCATGGACGAATGGAAAAATATAAATTGTTTCTGAAATAAATGGTCAACTTATACTCAGTGATAAGTATAAACGAATTACATCTTTATAAATGTTACGGTTTAGGTCAAACATGATCAAACTTCGCATTGAATAAAAAAATCGTTTAAAATTTGTGCACACGGGAATTCATCAAACTCTAGGTGATTATTACACAAAACTTAAGAGTAACGGCATTGTTAGGGCACTTTTAATATTAATAAATGTATATACCGATATAAAATCGTACTGGCCTGCAAAATTATACTTTCGTCTCTAAGTATTAAAAATATATAACGAAATTGTAGGCTGCAGGTTACGCGTTTTAGTGTTCGAATAGCGAATGACATTGTGGACTGTGTAGTCTGTATACAGTGCGGCGAGGCGGTGGGTCCATGGTGACGTCACGTCTCCGAGCCGGGCGGCAGGGACCTGCGCGTGACCCCTACCGTGTATTCTAGTATCCGTGCTTATATTGATGTTTTTATTATATACTAGTGGACCCAGCAATGCTTCGCTGTTGCTTGTTTTAATTTAAAGGGTAGTTATTCAATTTCATTACATTGACTTAAGTGATCGAATTGCAAAATAATTTTTATGCCACTTAAGATTATACTACACAAATTTAGATTTATAGTTTGTAAACCTTTTTAGATAATACAGTAAACCTTTTGCTTGCTTTTAATTAATCTAAAAAACTGATAGTTGTGAAGAATTGTAAAAAACCTGGTTCTAAATTAGCCCAATTGGTTGCAAATAAACGTGATTTGGTTCATTGTAGGCCTAACCTAAAATTATGTTGTTTTTGAACCAAATCAGCTGTTTTATATATAATATGTAACCAATGTTTGAATTGAATTAAAATAAACGGTACCAGGAACTGGCACATACTTTCTCACAAACATATTTAAATTATTAAACAGATTCATTGTGACTTCATAATTGCAGGTGGGGTAAGAGAGGTGGTATTAAAGTAGGAGATTAACTAAATATTATTATTATTAGCTACAGAGAAAACTATTCGATCGATTTCGAACAAATTTGCACAAAACATGTCTATTATTCCTGTATAGATGCACGAAAAAAGGTTTTGAAAAAATTGGAAAAAAACCTTTTGACTAGCTAAACAAGAATTTTTAGAAAGATACGGTTTTCTGCATATGGTAGGGTACATTAACGGCTACAAATAAGCCAAATTTGATCAAAATCGTTAGAGCCGTTTTTTTAATAAAAAAATAATTATAACCGATTTTTTGGGGTTTTTTTTTGGCTAAAAAGGGGGTTGTTTTTCAAAATTGTTCAAAACCGATTTTCGTGCATCTATACAGGCCTACTTGACATGTCTGGTGCAAATTTGTTTGAAATCGATCTAATAGTTTTCGCTCTAGCTTTGTATACATACAGACAGACATTTTGTAAAAACCACTTTTTTGGACTCAGGGGGTCCCAAAACGGATATTTCCACAAAAATCTCAACATCGATTTTTTTTGCGATCACTATACTTTCTCTATACTATAGTATAGTGAGAAAATAATATAGTAAGCATTTTATTATATCCAAAAAAGTGTTTTTTACAAAATGTCTGTCTGTAGGCCTATGTATGTATGTCTGTATATATGTCTGTATGTATACAAAGCTAGAGCGAAAACTATTGGATCGATTTCAAACAAATTTGAACCAGACATGTCAAGTAGGCCTGAATAGATGCACGAAAAACGGTTTTGAAAAACAACACCCATTTTGACAAAAAAACCCCAAAAAATCAGTTATTCTTTTTTTTTAATAAAAAAACGGCTCTAAATATTTTGATATAATTTGGCTTTCTTGTAGCCTTTAATGTACCCTACCATATGCAAAAACCCGCATCTTTCTAAAAATTCTCGTTTAGCTAATAATAATAATAACTGTTTTATTTGGTTTTTTGGTTATAAATTTAGTTGTTTTTCAAAAAGTTTCAAAACCTTTTTCGTGCATCTATATAGGCCTAATTGACGTGTTTGGTGCAAATTTGTTTGAAATCGATCGAATAGTTTTCTCTCTAGATAATAATAATAATATTTATTAGATAATCTCCTACTTTAATAAATCACCTCTCCTACCCCACCTACAATTATGAAGTCACAGTGAATCTGTTTGATAATTTAAATATGTGAGAAGGTAAGTGCCAGTTCCTGGTACCGTTTATTTAGTTGATTTTGGTTTTTGTTTGCTTTAAGTTAGTCAATCTAACTTAAAAAAGAAGTTGGTTTTGAATAATAATAAAATGTTTATAAATGCTAAGTAAAGTTGCTATGGTAATGAATGTAAACAAACATGTGTTGCTAAGCTTTTTATACGAACAGCTGTTTTTGTGCACTATGGTCTTGAGTCCGTACAAAAGACGCTGTTTAGTTTTCCAAATTAGAAACTTTTTCGGGAAACTTTTCAATTTTTTCTTTATATAAAAACCTAGTTTGGACTACTGTATTACGATCATTTTAAAACAAAAAATAGCCAAATTGGTCTAGCCGTTCTCAAGTGATGCGCTTACAAAGGAGCAGCAATTAATTTGTATTATATATATTTGTTATTATGTGTCTGTTGTTACTATAGTATTTATAGTGTTAGTTTTTTGTACAATATTACGTATAGGACTGTTATTACGTATGCGACTGATTAATATTCAATACACTTTACGTAAAATGTATTCTTTTAACTGGTTATTTGATCAAGTGCCTGGGAAATATGTCATATAATTCATGACATTTATTCTTTTAACTGGTTATTTTACATAACCACCAAACCTGTTTTACTAAAATGATACAAATATTATAAAGACGTCTAGTAAATAATTTGTAAACCTATATCTAGTTTCCTATATATGTTCAACCAATTCTAATTTAATCAGACGGCGCTTGATATTATTATTAGAGGTTAATTTAATCTAATTTTAAAACAACGTTCAATTTATAACATTAACCAAAGGTATTGAGTGTTATTTACAGTAAATTACTTGGTTGTACGATTCATAAATAAAAAACATGACAAATTAATCGTCTCAACTGCCATATAGCTTATTAGAAAGATATTTATTACATTGACAGTAACTATATATTTTTTTCAAGGTGGTTTACTACTACAACACAGACGTACATTCTAATGTGATATTTCTCTTCGTTAATGAAGAGAATTACATTATTTTGAACGTTTGTTGAGTTTTATAATAGCTCACATTTTCGCATATCCTGTACGGAAGATCTAACAGGATTCAGCGCAATACAGTAGTTACTATGGGTATACAGTAGTTTTATATAAATGAATAATATACTGTAGTTTGTAAATTGTAAACAAAATTACAAAGTTTTCCAAAATGGTTATAAAGTCGTTTGTGTATATCATATGTTTCAACTATTTAGACATCTACCCGCGGTGGTTGGACTCGCGTAACCAGTATGACATGGCATGTGCTGATAACACTATTGAGCCCGGATATTATTTTCTATTCTAAAATTAAAGGCAAACATTTTCAAATAAGTTATTTGTTTTAATTTGTCTTTATGTGTTAGGGAGAATATTACTCAGTATATCCACATTGTCTATGTCAGTGAAGCCGCTTTAATTAAGTCTCGTGTGCATTGTTGTTGAACTATCTTTGAGTTGTGTTTATGTTGTAATAGAATGAAGATTGCCAAAGGTTTTGATAAGAATGCCATAATTACCTGCACTAGACGAGATTATGTCTGAGTTAATTAATATATTACTGTTCTATTTTTGTAGACATGACATATAAGCCTATATATTGCGTTTGTTTATATTGTTTATCAACAATTTAAATACGTATAAATATGTTTCCCTAAGACTTATGTTTTCAAATGAATATTGAATAATAGTTATTTAGTAACTTGTTAGTTTAATATTTAACTTAATTATTATTTTGTTTATAAAGCACTAGTTATATGCCCGCGATCTTGTTGTTTGCATGCCGTTAATGTGCTCGCTGATTCGTGTGTGTTGTACAATTATTTAATATTTTCTCAGGGCTTTAAATGTATATCGGAGAACATAATTTATACCAAACCTTATCATTTGCAGATGTCGCTGATAGTTTTTAAGAAAATGAGTTAATGTAGGCTAAAAACAACGTTGAAACATGCATACGTTATAATATATCAATTTTATTTTCAAGTTCATTTCTAAGAAAGACTAACTATGGCCGTCGATACCACGGTATACGAAAAACTTCTACCTAGTTTTTCGTTCTCCTCCTAGATTCCAAAACCATAGTAAACTCTAAATTGTATATATTTTTTTGGATCTATATCCCATTTTTTGGGGACACGTCAACCGCCGTAAATTTGCACAAATTACTTCAGATTATTACATAAAATATACAGATGAAAAATCTCGATCAGTTTCGTTTAGACAAAATCAGACCAAGAGGGTAGAAGTGGGCATTGTTTTTGAAAAACTGAAAAAATCATTTTAGGTTAATTCTCTTATTGTAATATGAAAAAAAAACTTTCAAGTTATATTTTTTGTCTAAAAGGATGTTTAACACCAACCATTGATGAACAAAATAACCCATTCCTGCCATAGTAGGCACAATATCAATAACTTACGGTCAAAGTTATTGTAAAACTTAGACCTACCTAAATAAATATTAGGTAGCAAAAATTTTTGATAGACGAACACTTTAGCCTGGGTTACATTGGTCGAGTAGAAGGGTGAGTTAATGGCCGAGTTAGAACTTGACCTTAAACTTGACCAATGTAGACAGAACGCCGAGTCGCGTGATGGGCGAGTCGGTTCCTAGACCCAGTTGGCGGGCGTGTCGAGTGGTTTGCAGCAGACAGATAGCTGCTCGCCCACTCGCCTTCCCCTACCACCAACAGTTTTATACTGCCTCCTTATTCGCCCTGTCGTTCAGTCGAGTGGAGAGTGCGAATAAAGCAACGTGTTTTTGAGCCATCTCGTCTATACCTACTGTCATACTTTTCTATACTGCATGTGAACGCATTTCTGCAATGCAGCGAGTACAAACTGGGGCCGAGTATTCTATCTGCTGAAACCACTCGACTCTCCCGCCAACTGAGTCTAGGAATCGAATCGCCCATCACTCGACTCGCCGTTCTGTCTTCATTGGTCAAGTTCTAACTCGGCCATTAACTCGCCTTTCTACTCGACCAATCTAATCCAGCCCTTACTAAGACTTGTTTTTCACGGGTTGAGTAGTCGGGCAATTACTTGGTCGAGTAATGTAATTTGACGCGTGTAAATATACTCATTTCAGGCAAGTTGCAAGTCAAGTGGAGAGTAGGCAGTCGAGCGAAGTAGTTTATGCGGAAAAGTAACTCGACCACTTGCCTAACCCCACTATTTGTGTGAGACTTTGTGGTTAACTGCAATATTTAGCGCAATGGGCTAAACATTTTTTTATGTTTAACATGCTCCGAATGTTCCCATACACATTTAGTCTAAGAAATGCTTTCCTGCGTCTGTATTCCGAGCCGAAAGGTATTTTTTTTCTATTACAGCGCTCCAGTTACAAGCGGACAGACAGTCAAACAGGGGATGCGTTATTGTATATAATGTTTGCGATTATAAGAAGAATTAAGCTAATTGAATTAAACCTTTTATGATTGGGCATTTTAAATTTAATTATATATAAATTGTTGCCATTTTATGTAACATTATAAATAAATAATAAATGGCCACATAAATAACACATACTATTTATTTTTTTGTATAAATAAACACATATTATTTAATGTATTTATAATTGGAAAATGGTCCGAAATGTATAAATTAATAATGATAATTGTAAATGTATTCGTAATATAATTCTTGTTACATTGTGAACAAAATACCTAAGTTATATAAATCTAATTGGCTAGGCTAATGGGTGACCTTGTGGTTGAATCTGTGTCGCATAAAAGTAGTGTACTGCCAACTTGGGTCAGCGCGGTATTTTATTGTCGTTTAACATACTGTACTGTGTCGGAAGTAGATAATACCGGTAGAAAAGTTTACATTTTATAAGTTGTTTGGTATTATTAGGCTTTTATTTATGAAATAGTTTCCAAGCGTAGGCTTTATTAGCTTTATTTTGCATTATAAGTAGCCTACTGTAGGCCTATTTTACAATAGGCTGACACTGGCAAAATCAGAAAACTCATGTATATTGAATTAAGCGTGAAAATATTAATTACCACAGAATGTATGAAACATAATTCATTTTTGGATTATAGCACACAATTCAAAATGTGCATATCAGGAAACACCTGTTTAACCAACACGGATTTAGTACAAAATTTAAAGTGTAATTAAAAATATGAAACATTTTGAAAAGGAAAAAATTGTAAATTGCGAAATTGTAACCGTCGCAGGCTTACCACACATCCTTCAGTCTTAGGGTACGAACAGAACAAGTGGGTCGCGGTGGAGGTGGAGGTCGCGGTCGATGTCGACATCCATGTAAAAGAAACACATTGTAGTGAATGGAAGAGAACAGAGCAAGTAAGTCGCGGTGGAGGTTTAGCGCGATGCCATCCAGGAGGTTTACATCGATGCTTTTGAAAATCAAATGAGTTTGTTTTACTTGGATGTCTATTGCGCGGTCTACAAGGATGCTTCTCTGTGATTGGTGCGTTCAAGGCCAATTTGCCATCTTATTTAAACAAGTTATTAATGTTATTGAGGCAAAAGAACAATATTAAAATATAATATAGGCCTACATTTAACCAAATATTTATAATTTCACATGTAGTAATTACCTGATATTTTTTTACAAACTATTGTCAAGAGTTATTCAAATAATGAAAAGAAAACAACAGTTCGAATTAATAATAAATGACAGTACGATCCTGGTTTTATAAATTATTAGAATAGCAAATAACTTGAAAAATACAGTATAAGAAAATAATTTCTTATTCTTATTTAAACAATTTATTAATGTCATTGAGGCAAAAGCACAATCTTCTTGTCATTCAAATTTAATCAAACTACTTCACTTGACAGTGGTCCTAGCTCGACTGAGCAGCGCAGGTAACCTCCTTGCTATGTGTTGTCGACATCGACCGCGACTTAACTAGTAGCGTCCACCGCGACCTCCACCTCCACCGCGACCCACTTGTTCTGTTCGTACCCTTAAGGTTTGTGCAGCAGAGTAAAGGGGGAAACCCGACTGACGTTTAACTACCGACACGGCCTCTGAAAACGTTCTACTGCTCTATGATACTTTAAGAATGTTTAAAATTAAATAAACTGAATTCAAAATGAGTATTAGTTATAAATTATTCTAAAATAAATATTTCCTCAAATAAGATTAAATATGAAACAAAATAAGATAGTTGAAAAATAAATAACGGAAACTAAATCATCTCATGTATTCCTCTCCCTACTGTTATCTTTCTATATCTTTTGGCGGAGTGCTTGATTTGAGGGTAAACAAAAAGTTAAGGAGTTCTTAGAAATCCCTTCAAAGGAATTGATCTGAGCACTTAGTTGATGGGTCTCTAGCCAAGCTACGACAGGTCTCCAACATATATGATTACCTTAAAGTATAGTTTTTATACCTACACATTTTTAATTTACTTCTTGGGTGAACATTGAATATTCTAAAATGCATTGTAATGTAATATTGGTTGTCTTAAACCGAACACTAAACTAGTTTTAGTTTTGCTAAGAGTTGGTTAGTTTTGGAAGAAGTTAGTGCGCATAGGAAGTTTCCATTGGTGTGACATTCTATTTAGAGGGACCGTGTTCGCGGAAGAACACTACCACCGGCACAGTAGCAAGTTATTTCAGGTGTTATGGTACATTCTTCTGTTTTCATTTTTTAGTTTTCATACTTTTCTTTCTTATATGAAAATGTTTACTTCATTTTGTGCGTTGTTTCTAAAAGTTTGTTTTTAATTTTCTTAGGTCAGATGGCACTGAATCCCCATTACCAGATGAACATCAGAATTCTACACACGAAGAGAAATCTAAACATCTAATCAAATATGGTGAACTTGTTATTTTAGGGTGAGTAGTTTAAAGTTATGTAACTATACGACGGACTCTACGTGGTAAACAGTATTCTCGTTGTGTGATTGAATATACTGTAATAGCATTGTAGTGTACAGTAATCATTGCATCAGAGAGTGTTATTTTATTCACCGTTGAAGCTGTACTTAGTGTCATATCCTCTTGTTGTCATACATAAAATATGTCTATATTTGTGTATTAAGGAATTTACTTGCTTTATAAAACGGTAGACGTCATTAAACTATGCAGTACCCACGAAGAGCAGACACAAGGTTTCCTTGGTATCCTTGGGTTATAATGCAAATGTAATGCTTGACTAGGTAGACAGACGTGTTCACTGATCTGTTTAGTATGTCTAGGCTTGGTGTAATTGGTTAGGCCTTAGCTTTTCAAGTATAGTCGCGTAGTTATTAACTAAAAGTAATCTACGCAATAAATGCATGCTATTTAGTTATTGTTAGTCGAGAAATAATACTCAATCGTATTATTTATTCAACAGACCTCATTTATTGATGTACGATTTTTTAAATAGAATGGTATATTTATATCGTACACGTTTGGCTTACACATTATATATAACTATTGACGCGTTCTTGTGCTTTCTCGAATTTTGTCAAGTTCATAATATAAGTATTAATGTTATTTGCGTTTTAAGCGGCCCTCACACGATCAATATAATATATTGTCAATAAAATTTTGTTAATATGGTCAATAAATATTGACAAACTGTAACTGCCTCACACTAGCATTACTTATTGACAACCTATAGTTTTGCGCAGGCAGTCAAGAATGTCAGACTGCCTAAAAGCTTGTGTAG
>JAGFPH010000790.1:264027-316172 GCA_018207615.1 Philaenus spumarius
TTACAAACTAAATTCCCGGATGTGTTTTTACAACTGACGGCCAGCGAAAACTCGACTACGACTCTTTTGTTATTGTTCATGCAATAACTTTATTGAACATTTCTGTTGTGTCTTTTGAAAATTTATGTTGAACAATTTTATTTCGAGATTTGATGTATATTTAATATATTATCAATTTAATGCAAGCGCTATAACCTAAACTGCTTTATGATTATATGATTGCATTTTGGGGGAGTTATATGGTTGTCACCTAAAATATACTGTGGCAAATAATCCCTTTTACCTAAATGCTAAACAAAATAGAATAAATCCAAACTACGTATTAAACTACTTTATACAAAAGCCTAGGTTAGATCGCTGTGCACTACACCTCTATATAAACATAAATTAAGGCATAGGATAAATTATAATAAGGATAAGAAATATGAAATGTAAAAATCAAATTATTAAGTTTATGATATTGTAGAAGTTTTAATAAAGTTTTAAAAGAACCAGCAAGTCTCTGATCTACTTCTAAACGCTTTTAATGGAAATATTAGCGTTAACAGCTAGCTGATTATTGTAATAACACTGAACATCCTCAATCACATGATCTATATATTTAAGTGTACAACTAGCATTTTTTGAAACTATTCATAGGTCCTTTAAAATTATTTGTGAATTACGTTATTTTCCCGCAAACATGAGGCCATACCGTTAAGGGGGCGCTTCCCTGCACGCCATATTGAATCTAATTCCCATAAGAGCAATGCTACAGAATAAGTAATTTTTTCCGTTAATTCGTGGAATAAATTTAAAAATTTGGTTTCATTTTGAAGTACTGTCATATGCGGATGTTGATTGCCGAATACATTTTTAGAAACCGTTTTAATGTTTTCATAAACGTATGATATAAATACTAAAAAACAGTAAACTTTATTAATTTTTTACTCAGTTGCAAAAAGAGATATTAAAAAAATCCATAGCAATCAACACCCAAAATCTATTTTACCTTAAGAAAAAAAAATACAGCTTTCGTTTTTTAACAAAAACAGCACAAAAATATGCTTAATAGCGAAGGTATGTTTTGGTTATTTAACATTGAAATTGGTACCCAATATCGTAGTTTTGAATGTGGAGAGCCGAGCCTTAAGATTGATGTAATATACAGGCCGAAACCGAAAACGTTTCTCGTAATTTTACGTTTGAGATCAAATTAATATAAATATGTGTAGCATATTTTTAACGACAATAATTAAAATGTTTGTAAAAACATAGGTTGTATTTTTCAATATTACGAATGCATTTCTCTTTAGAAGTTAAAATTGCAATTACAGTAATAAATACCAACATCGAACTACAAATCATTTCTGATTTCTCAAAGTTACCGTGTACCGATTCTGTTCCCTAAATTTCCAGTTTTTCTGTTACTTTTTGTAAAATTAATCAGATTTATTTTAGGTTAAAACGACGTTTGATGGCTAATGTTTTGAGTTTGATTAAGCGATTAAGTTTGTACATGCACTGTGTTAACTATTTTTTTTTTATCTGATACAGTGATACTTAGCCATTCTTAAGATTCGTTACTCCTTTCGAAAAGTAAAACTTTCAAAATAATTGCCTCTGGTATCGTCATTACGTACCATCGGGATGGTATTTAAAATCGAAGGTTTGAAATGTCGGCAAGGGAACTGGTATAGATAGGTTCGCCACTATTGATTGCACCGGTATAAATATATATTTCTATTCCGACATGCAAACTTCTCATTACGCTACCTATAGCGTAGTCGTGTTAGGTCGTGCAGGAAATGGAAGCATTATGGGTGAAGGTCATTTGGTCGTGTCTGCAAATGAGTATGCAAAGCGTCTCCGCAAAGATTTTAGATATCTGGACGAAGGAACATTATAAAGCGTGTCTGTAGATGGTTTAATTTGTCGAAACCTTTGACTTTAATTTCGCGAGGAAGGGATACAATCGAGCATATTGTGTCTGTTACTTCTTTTCATTTTTGACGACCTTCTTTAAATCGTTATTTTGAAAGTAAATTGGACAGGAGAACGGATTTAACTAAAGTAGTATATTGTTCTAGATCGTTGCAACCATTAACTATTTCGTCTTCAAATTTATTTCCAGATTTCACCTGAGTTGATCACCATTGACCGAGTTAAATTGAACTTAAACCAAACGCTGAGAATTGTTTTAACTTTTATAACTGTAGGCTCTACTGATTAAGTACAATAACCCAACCTTTACGAATTGTATAGTAAGCTTCATGTTTTTATTGCACAATCGTGCATTCCATATTTTTACGTGTTTAAGCAGCATAAGTCAAAACAATGAAATATTGTTTTTGTAGGAAATGCCCCCCCCCCCCCCCCCACATTCTAAGAAGAGGCAATCCCAAGACTTTTCCCAGTACTTCACCTTCTTTGAGGGACGTTGTGGTTGTTTACGTCATCAAACCTTTGCCAACTAAATGTAATCTTTATGACTGTTTTCTTTGTGTTTGCGTATTAAGTATGTGTACATTTTTGACTCATTGTTTTGTTCGATTACAAGTTGATTATAATAACGCAATATTGTAACTGTTGCTTATCGTGAGTTTCTGTAATGTTTGTTTTAAGAAAGGAAGTCTAAATAAAGAGTGTGCTCGCTCGGCACCTGCACAGTACGGTATTTTAAGACTACGCAACAGAGATAGCTTGAAATAACTTTGCCTCAGCTGTGGTTACTACACAGTATTCCCTTTAACTCGCCAGGGGTCCTAACTTCCTTCTGAGATAGATATGTTTTCAATAAAAAAACATCGAGCGATTCAAATATTGTAGGCCTACGTTAATTTTTCTTTTGTTTATTTCGAGAACACTATGAGAAGCGGCCGACGCACAGTGCATTGCACGCCAACCTCCGTATTGGGAGTATTTTCAATACACAGTGCATTGCTTGCTTCGCACGTCAACCCCCGTATTGGGAGTATTTTCAATACACCATGCATTGCTTGCTTCGCACGCCAACCCCCGTATTGGGAGTATTTTCAATACACAATGTATTGCTTGCTTCGCACGCCAACCCCCTTATTGGGAGTATTTTCAATTCATAGAGTATTGCGTGCTTAGCATGCCAATTTTAAGGCATGTGCTATGGACGCACATGTGCGTCCGCTTTAAAATATTAGTGATTATTACGTAGAAAGGTTTAAAAATAAAAAATAAAGTAATTTCTACTTATTTATTCTATAAATATAAAAAATAAAAAGTCAGCTCCTAGCATAGGAAATACGAAATTTGCGTAGCAGTGAAAGTACTAAGGGCGAGGTAAATATCCACTAGTTCTTTTGAAGGATGAGTCATATTAGAAAGCGGTGTGGAAAAATGTTTTTTTCTCCACTTACGCCCTTTCCCCTTACGCCAGGGCGAGGCCAAGTGCCAGGATTCAAGCCGATATCTGTAGCCTACTACGTTAAAGCATTTCAAACTCAAAACTGTATTTTCATATTTTGTTGTTCGATACAATTTTGAGTTAATTTTTAAAGTTAGTTCAAATAATCTGTTTCTAATTAGCCTATATTGTGAAGGAATAATAAATAATGGGAGATGTAAGGATATTTACATGGCGTGCAAATAAACATAAGCATGGCTAAGGAAATTATATTTGAGGTTCTGAGAACGTCAAGAGTCAAGTTTGCTACTGTAATTAAATGTAGGCGTAGTTATGATGAATTCTTTTCCTAATGAGCAGACAGAGCCAAGCTTTACAAGGCCTTTAGTGAAACCTTTGACTATGAACAATAACAAGGTACTGTTTCCATTCCCAGGCTGAGAAAACTGTTTGGATGGCGAAATAAAAGAGGCGATTATTTAGTAGAAAGATTTTTATAAGGAAGCTGTTAATTCTTAAAACTTAACAATTATTATGTTATATATTAATGGTCTGGTTTTTAATGTTAAAAGTAAACATCAGCGCCGTTGTTTCTCTGAATGATTGTTTATGGTTTATTTTACGATGCTTTACTTTCTTAGGACGTTTTCATTTGAGAAAAACATGCATTTAACAAATATTCTTTCCATCTTTAGAAAAGTAAACAAATATTGAGCTTGACTTGTGAGAATATAGGCTATATTTGATAGAATAAACTCGGAACACAAAATCTCACAACTCATACATTTTTATTAACTAAAACGCCTTTCAACGACAAAGTAGCAATCTCAGTTAGTTATATAGTTTTACTATAGTAGCTCTTGCATCACTGAAGATGGCGACTTTGTCGTTGAAACGCGTTAGAGTTAATAAATGTATTAGTTGAGAGTTTTTGTGTTCAGAGTTTATTCTTTCTTTAGAAAAGTGCCTGGCGATTATCCGAAAAGTCGCGCTCCTTTATTTTTAACAAAGGTTGTACAACATTACCATTTCTGTTAAACTACGTACATCATTGATTGGCTCAGGTCTTTGTGGACTTGCGCTATGAAGGGTGTGAAAGATAAGTCATTACGTAACGCACTGTTAATTCATTCACTTTATTAATGCCACATAACTGTGCTTTACAAAAGTATAATAATGCGTAACTATATATATGAATAGTTACTAGTTGTGGTACTTGTCATGGAGGCATTGGTGGGTCTTCAGCATGAACACCTGTTTTAGTTTTGTGGATGATCATGTATTTTAGCAGGCTTCGAAACATCAAATATTCTTTTACTAAGTGCTTAGTTTTAATATCTTTATTTTTAGCTTGTTTTGATCAGAATTTAGTAGCATATAGGCTACACACTTCGCAATGCCAGTTGGGATTTTAGTCGTTTTTCCGGTTATGTAAATGGATTGATAACATATATAGAATTTTTTAATACAATTTCTATTATCAAACTGTTTGTTTATTTCCTTAAGATTAAAATAAATGATGTACGATTATTTGGCTTCCTGACCTTTATAAAGCAATCGTTAAGATTGAAGAAAGATAACCTTAGTTGCAATTTTTTAAAGTGAGAATTGTTGGCACTTGGCCAGCATTAGACATTTTGAAAGCTAATTAAGTTTAGCACGCAAATGCAGTATGCAGCTATTTATTAGGCCTACGTCAATTTGTCAGATTTGTTTTTATTTGGCCCTAATCAATTTTAATAAGATCAACTGAGGATAACTATCTGAGAAGAATCTGACAGGGCTGCTATTTTATTTTTGATACATTTTTTTCGTCCTTACTTGGTTTTTATGAGGCTATCAAAAGACGGGGAATGTAATAATACACATACAAAACCAACTTCAATTAGAACCTCCAGTGCACAATTCGGAGCATGTTCAAACACCAGCTTGGTACTGATTGAGCTTGAGATATCTCCTTTTAAATGTTGTAGGTAACAATATATTTAAAGTATGATGTTGATTGCTTTACTTCACTGGTTTAATTCAATAAATACATTTTTAAGTTGCTCACAGTTCATGTTTTTTTTTTTTTTATAATTAACATTTCACTTATTGAAATGCTTTTCAAACCAATGATAATGTCTTGCATTAATTAATGCACCCCGTTTTTTATGCAAATATTTATCTTTGTAAGACATTGTTATTGGTTTGAAAATGTCGGCAATAAGCAAACATTTTTTACCTAACCAAAAATTAAAATAAGAAAAATCTCTAGTATCTTTGTGTACAACGAATTTATGTTTAATTGATACGGGCACGAACAGACAATTTTTTCGTTGGTTACGCTCGTATTGTTTGCTGGCAAAATTTAGATGTCTAACAAAAAACAATCTGGGCGTATACCTAAATTTCATTTAAAATGTATTTATTATGTCTTCTCTTGCAATACTGGATGTGATAGGTAGTTTTTAATTAACCACAGCATCGTTATTGTTTGCTTGAAAACAAATTTATTGACACAATAACATTCGTAAATACTGTTTATGTGACATTTAATGATACTATTTTTTTTAAATCACATCTGGCAAAAATTATGTCCATTTTTGTGTATCCATTGTTGTAAGCATTTAAAGACATTTTCTAGCAAAACTCCGTCAATTTGGGTGGTTTGTTGACCGATAACTTCCTTCAAATCACTTAATACGCGGTGCTCGGTGTCTTACGCGCATGAGGTTAAGGTACCCCAATAAAAACAGTCTCACATTGATACATCTGGGTATTTGATGGAGCCATGATACATTCCCAAATTTCGAAACGAGGCTGTTGGGGATCAGAAGCCGAAGACATGCATATACGTTGTACATTCTTTTTCCATGTACCAATCAGCTTTCTCTCTTCATTAAGGGATACAAAGTGTTTATCGTCTAAATGACACCCTCAACAGTGAAAGTGGCGCATTTTGTTTAAAAAAATAAAGCACAATGCCACAATTCCTTCCCTATGCCCATTGAACTGTAATTGTTATGCTGTGGAGTGAGTTCGATGTATTTATCTGAGATTTTCAGCATTCCGGTAAAAACTATTCTGTTGATTGTCTGAACCAATGAGAACAAATTAGCTTCATTGCTCACCAACAAGAAAATATTTTGATTTTCTTCTTAAAGTAACAACATTGTGCGTTCAAAGTTATAATCGTTGTTGGTAAGTTTCGTCCATCTTCTACTCAATCCACTAAACTGTAGGGGTTAAAACGTAATTTATCATTCAAAATACGCAGCTCACTCTCCGATTGCTGAGTTGGAAGCGCCGACTCAGTGCAGAGCTGCATTTCTTTTGATATTCTAACCCTTCCGCATTTTCCGGCGTATGCACAGAAAATGGGACCCCTGGTGGTTCATATTCATTAATGAGCCCCCTGATCGAAAATGATTAACCCAATGGGAGATTGTGGTGTTGCTAGAGAGTATAGGGCAATTCTGTTGAATTTCTGTGAACTCAATTTTGAACCGCGGACGCTTACTTGCCAAACTTCACAAAGCACCGTAGCAAAAACACCGTGTTGTAACATAATGTACACGGTTCTAGAATGCTAACTAAAAGAGAAATGCTATGAACAAAGCAAAGAGTACTAGACGTTTATAAAACGTCCTGTTTTCTGTCCAGCCTTGTATAGTATTTAAAACACTCGAATTGTTTCACGAATCTAATTTAATTACAATTCGGAAATTATTTCGTTTCATTACGATTAAGATTACGTTACACTAACTGTCTAGTACACTACCGGTTTTGTAAACGTTGTCACGGTACCACTTTCTTAATTTTTATTTCAAAGAAGTATCATGTTAATTTAACCCATAGGCTGTACGGTAGTATTACACTAAAGTGATTTTTATCTACGTAAATAAATACCGTAGATTTGATAGTACACTTAACTTACAATATAAATGGAATAAAGAATGAAAAATCACAATTTCTGAATGTATTTTTATTAAAATATAAATGCACAGTAATTGGGTAAGTTTTAATGTTTCTTGAAAGAATTCCACTTTGAGAACATGGCTGGTTAAATATAAAATACAATTGTTCTCGTGAAGTAAAACCAATTGCTAATAGAAGAGCAGTTCATCAGATCTGTATTTTAGCTGTATAAAGCAACTTCCAAAGAGAACACTTTTTGAAAGTAGTAGCATATCCAAGTAACATGTCAGTAGCGTCGCATTTTACGTTAACTTTTTGTTACATCGAAAACTGGTTCTGGACCTAACGAAGGATTACCCGGAGCAGAGCTAGTCTATATAGTTTCCGCTGTACCTTCTTGCCGCTGTCTTCAAGTGCATTGGCATTCTTTTTTGCCTTTGTTTCTTCCGATGAGTAATGTATAGTTTTGCTGCTCTTCTAGGTATCAAATAATCAAAAGAGGAATCTAAAAATAACAACTTTTCACTAGAACAATCTTTCATGCTGTCTTGCAGATTTTCCTGATGTAACAATTAGATTGCTTAAATGTTCTTATATTTTAAAAACTGATGTAGAAAAATACAATACACATTGTGAAAGCGGTGTGCTTTTTCGCAATTTTATACGAGCAAAGGAAGGAACAATCAATATGAAAACATTACCTTAGTTCTGAATTCATTAGATGCCTTCGTATCTCCTAAAAATTAAGAAAGATTAGACCGTGCTACTAAGACAGCATCTGCAGCCGTGACAAGTTCGTAAAGCATTTTACTGAGAGTGGAAATGGGCAATAAAATCAGGTTCATGACCGAATTAAAGTTCATAATATTTGGTAAATTTGTAAAAAATCTTTTTTTTTGTCTACGTCAGATCTGCAGGTGGTACAAAACTCGATTGTGGAATTGCTAGTGAAAGCTAGTGCTGTGTGGACGAAGGTCATATTTTAGCGCGGAACCGCCGAATAAATCACATATTATGTAGGCCTAACAGTGTATACTTTCGTCTCTTACTTCTCTACGATACAGCAGCGATAGTGCTAAAGGAGCTATGGGGATGGAAAAAATCAGTGGCGGCGCGAAGCCCTTTAAATGCGAGGTTATCTCTCTAGGTATTCTCCTACGCAGAGACCTTTATTTTCTCTTTTTTTGTATGTAGTCGAGTTAGTGACCCTTATATTAAGACCAGATGTACAAAGATAAATGAGTTTAGCCGAATTATTGTTTATTTAACTTTTGTTTATACTGCATTTACACAATGATGTACATTTATAAATACTATTTATTTATACACATACACACTATGTACGTAGGGTACACTTCATTTGGTGTAGAAAAACTTTTGTTAGGTGGAAAATCTTCGCCTGGCGTTTACAACGTTAAAGCAGAACATCAACTGAAAATTATTTTTTGTATAGTTTTTTCAAACACGACTAAACGCCTGAACCGCTGACGTGAATTGAGCAAATTTCCAAAATTAAGTTTATAGGCCTATGTTTAAGGGTTTCAATCAACAATTTGGGAAATTGGTGCTGAATAGCTGCCTTTGTATACGAAATATAGTAGAATTTCTTTGCACCCAAGCCTCCAGCTTCGATTCACGCGCTCCTTCGTTCCACTCGCAGCGGAAAAACTCGCTTTGCGGGTTTACACCTTGAGGCCTCGGGTTATGAACTTCGCTTCGCTCGCAGCGTACAAACTTGGCCGTTGGCCTCGGATCAGAAGATGCCCCCACGTGGATTTGAACCGGGTGCTTTTATGGTATTTTACGATTGTTTAGATTTTTATTGAACCAAGCGAGGTATAAGGTCGCGTAAAAAACCAAAATGTGCAGAATAATATCCTACACTTATATTTTTAGAAAAAAACTCTAAAAAATTCATTCTCGTAGGAAAAATTTCAAAACATTGTTAATTCCGGTCAAAAAATGTGCTTCCGGTTGTTGGATTTTTTTGGCTAACTAAATCGTCCGAGCGACGTAGACAACCAACATGTATATCAAAGTTGGACCAAATCGGACTTATGCGGCCGCTAGAGTGCGAACACATATAATACATAATTTTTAATGACACCCCAAAACTTGTTCTGGGGTCCATGATCGGTGTTCATTTAGTTTACTACGCACGACCTTAGGTCTTACCATAAGGGTCACTGCAATAGCTCATATTTCCTATGGAAATTCGCTAAAAAGAGTCGACGTTACCATACAAAAATACAACAATAAAAATCATATGCAAACATGTACAACAATCAAAGACGTAATAATTGAGAGAATCTCCGCTCTGCGTGAAACGGTTTTATATTTAGAACCCGTGAAATGGAGAGTTAAGATGAAATTTGTGTTAATTAATTAAAATACACAAAGAATGTGATAATGTCGAGGTATAGGCATACACTTGTCAGGAAGTGGAGAGGTAACCAATTGTTATACGGTACTTAAATAGATGTTAGTATGTGTGTTCATAACTTCAATTTACGCTCTCCCTGCTGTTGTTCGAACAGGACATATTGCCAAAAAAAGAAAGCATCGATATTAGTTACGCTTACTCCTTTCACTTCTTGGTCCTATCGTATAGAACTGTCCTGTGTTGCGAAATGTTATTTCATGCTTTCGACTTAGGTTACGCTTGGATACGTATAATTCAAGGCAATTGCTGTATTTGTATTCCGTTTCGTTCCACGTTTAAGCACTGAACGTTTTTATAGTTTGTTTCCTCTATATGTGTTGTGTGTGTAATGGTAATTGCATATAAGATACAGATTGCAATCATGTAACAAATGCTTTGATCGATTTGGTCGAGAAACCGATACGAGTTCAAATTGGTATGGAGTTGATTTTTTTGGAATGAAGGGAAAGATTTTGTCCGATTGTCATTGACAGTTTTTTCTCGATACAAAAAATAATACCGTACATTCAATTAGGATATACACATGTAAATCTGCATAGGCTTCCATATTTGAAGTAATATCTCAGTTTTGATTTATTAATATAACAATATTTACAAAAACTGGATGTGCCTTGCCACAAAAATATGTTGTTTTTGTCTTTTGTACACCATAACTCTAAACACATTTCTTGTTGTTAATTTTGTCGTCGGTTTTTTTTTAATGTCGAGTTGGTATATTTACTTAAAAAATTAACAAGTTATTGACAGATTTTGGAACTCAAAAAGAAAATTCTTAAATTACGCCCTTTGCAGAATTGAGCGAGACACAAACACGCTTGCGGGGGAAGTATTTACAAACGTACGCAAAAAAGCAATAGTTTGGGGAAAAGATAACATACCATTAATTTATAAATTTGTTCAAGTAGCACGGTAGTTTGATAATATGCAACAGTCGAGAAAACTGTAAAATATTATAGTAAATTTAACACGTTCACTGCTACGCAAATTTGCTAGGAGCTGACCTTTTATTTTTTATATTTATAACCTAAATGAGCAGAAATTACTTTACTTTTTTATTTTTGAGGCTTTCTACGTAATAATCATAACAATTTAAAGCGTACGCACATAGGCTTAAAATTGGCACGCAATACTCTGTGTATTGAAAATTCTCCCAATATGGAAATTGGCGTGCGAAGCACGCAATGCAGTGTGTATTGAAAATGCTCCCAATACGGGGTTGGCGTCGTGAGTCGGCCGCTTCTCATAGTGTTCAGTGTCAAGCTCACAAATGCGCCCTTAGCAGTGAACGTGTTAACACGTTTTCATGCTCATTCAAGGTTACAAAATTATAAGAACGAGAAGTTATTGAAAGTATGTTGGGAATAATTAAAAACAACAAATTATATTTACACCTTTCACGGCAACCGTCGACGCAGAAATAGCTATACTAGATTAATTAATTAAAGTATGGAACATTTTTAATTAATTAATTATAGGTTTTGATTGTGCATAACTGATTAAATGAATATTAAGGGCACGATAGAAAGTCGGGTTTACCTTTTGGATATACAGACGTTGTTGTACATTTTTGTTCGTAACCTTAAAAAGTTAGCCCATTTTCCAGTTCATAAATATACGTTGGAACAAACTGATTCGTTATTGCTTTCAGCGGAAAATTGGTTTTGTATGAATTTATTATGCTATTTTATACTACAATAATTTCGTCGATCAATTAATTTGATGACTAAACATTCTGTACAAACTAACTGTATAAGAATTAAGTGGAACACGATGTGATAACGCTGTTTTCCTTGTAAAGCGGAAGTTCAAACCGCGATCATATATTGTGATAAAAACGAAATGTTACAGTAAACAAAACTAGAAAGGTGTACGACCGCTTGCTGTCTACGCGTGTAGATTGCCAGATGTACTGAACTGTGCACTGATCATGGCTCCTTGACAACTTTTTTGTGTTGCCCGGACAAATTAAACTGAAGAGAAATGAGGAACCCTAGTTTCAAACGTTGTCATAGAAAATCCTGAAACTAGCAAGATCCATTCAATTACCAATGACTAGGTCTTACCAAAGACAACTCACTTGGCCCTAATTACTTTTCAGTAAGAGGACCACAAAGACATGTGTTTCAATTAAGCCCACCAAGGATATAATAATGTATATTATATTTTATTTAAATTGTAAACATACACCTAACACAAAGACCTATTAATTTATTCAACAACAATCAATTTTAGCATAATCTATATAATTCTTATGCCTAATTCTACTGGCAAAACTAAGTTAAAATTAATGTATCAATTTTTCAAATACCGATATCACTCAAATAAATAATTACCTCAATTTTATTAATTATAAAACAAACAAAAACTAATTCTACTCAAACTCAATACAAAACAATTATTCCCCAAATATTCACAAGAAAAACGCAGATATCTGGGAAACTATGCCAGATAGCCACAAAATGGTATGCCTTCACCTTATTTTGGCTTCTTCCGGTCAGAACGTCCCTCCCATACGTACAACTAAGTTGGTTCCACGCAAAAAGCCTCTTCTCGAATTTACCCCCCTCTGTTTACTACCCTCTGTCCTCTATTCCCCACTCAATTTTACTCGTTGGCTTACTATAAAATGCAACTATGCGATTTGACTTCTTCGCGTTACACCGTACCAATAAAATTATCTAAATATGAATGAATAATATCACTAATCTAACATAGGCAAATTATAAATTTCTGCTTAAAATTAGAAATATATTAACACATTTGAAATGTCATT
Organism: Philaenus spumarius; assembly: GCA_018207615.1. Lineage (NCBI taxonomy): Eukaryota > Metazoa > Arthropoda > Insecta > Hemiptera > Aphrophoridae > Philaenus > Philaenus spumarius. Next base: position 276,502 of record JAGFPH010000790.1, read on the forward strand.
CATTTGTAATATATAAACATGTTTAAAAATGTTAAATATTATTATTTAAAAAATCTGGTATAGATTCATTTTAAACCGATCATATGTTTACTCTCATTATTGTTACTTTAAAGAAGAAAGTGAGGTGGTTAATATAATTTTTTTATTGTTTAATGTTTGTTAATTTAAAGTTCTACAGGAATCATAATGGTGGTTACTTAACACATTACCTTCATCTTTAGACTCAAGATAATATGGAAAAAGTAATATTATGGAAAAAGAATTTCCCTATCTATGTATTATATTTTTGAAATGTAAAAACATAGTTTTTAGAATAAAAGTCTACTTTGTTGAAAATAATTATAGCAATTGCATTAGGCTGTATCATCTGTGATGTAAGAACTTTACAAACAAATATTTTGTACATAATGGACATTTTAAAGTACCATATTTTATTCTTATTTCCTGACAAGATAAGAGATTAAATATTGACTCTTGGAATGATAAACACAACACTTGATTATTAATTCATGGAAGAGGACTTTGTAGTCATTAACATTGTTTACTATTATTCACATTAAATTAAAATTATTATTTCATGGAAGAGGACTTTGTTGTCTTTAACATTGTTTACTATTATTCACATTAAATTAAAATTATTAATTCATGGAAGAGGGCTTTGTTGTCTTTAACATTGTTTACTATTATTAACATTAAATTAAAATTATTTGTATTTATTGGCAGATACAATGGATTCCTTCCTCCAGGAGATAGAGGTCGAAGGAGAAGTAAATTTGTTTTGTACAAAAGAAGTAACCCAAATGGAGTTAAACGATACAGGCATTATGTTGTTAAAACTCCTCATTCATCACAGGTAATATGTTTGCATTTATTTTAAACTTACAGGCTAATACGTATTGTTTGAATAACAGTGAAAAATAGTTACACATTGTAGGAACTTTATTTGTACATTTATTGGATCCTTATCAAATTATGTCTCTTAGTCGTAACAAGATAATTTTATTGATGCAATTATTGTTAACAGATTTAAGTATTATACTTTCAACAATTGAGTACTCTTATCTTGGAGTTTCTTGACAATTTTTCCAGAGGCTAAGCTTTAAAGAAAACAACTTAAGAAAAATAAAAAAGAATATGATTTAAAATCTGAGAACAATTTTAATGTTCTTAAATCAAATGAAATATGTTTGATGTTGATGGATATGTGAATATGGTACAAAATTTAAAGGATGTTGAACTACAGTAGATACAAATTTAGATTTAAAATTATTATCCGATTAAAAGTTTTTTGGTCTCTGTTTAAGATTGGGTGTAAGATGGTTAATATAGCTGGATGAAGTTTTTGATGATTCTGGTTAAATTCTTAATTATAATTTAGGATCAAATATTATTTTACAAACTGTTTTCATTTTAACTTTTAATTGCTATTTAGCTGGTTTTGGTTTTTTTTTTGCTCTTCACTAGATCTTCTTTCACAGCTATAACAATGTCTCTTGCATTTTAATGGTTTTTATAAATTATATGACACTTTCTCTTACAATCCGGATTTGACCTTTAATCATACTTCATTTTCTCATATTTTTCTTCTTCGTTTTCTTTTTAATAATAATATTACCTTAATAAGGTCCGTCACGTGACTTCTTGTCGTATCATTTAAAACGACATTTTTCGGAGCTGTAACTCCATCTTCAAGTAGCTGCAATATTTTTCTAATTCGTTTCAGGTTGGCTCCATTGCATTGTGGTCTCACGAGACACTAGGTCTCATCGTTGGCTTAGTCTGTGCTCATCGTTAGCGCAAAGCAGACTGGTAGAATGCAGCAACGTGGCACAGACAAAGCCAACGATGAGACCTAGCGTCTGGTGAGACCGCATTGGGTTGGGGCCATCCTGAAAAGAATTAGAAAAATATTATATTTACTTATTGACTAATCCTCATTATGTCATTTAAAATATATGAATGATCTTTATTTTAATGTATTATGCAGTTTGGTGAAATAACTTAGCCTATATTTAACAGATGATTAATTAGGTATTTCGAGTTGTTACAACATGTACATACACACTAAATATCAATATAAGATTTCAAGCTTTTCTTTAAAACAACATCTGATATAAAGGATGACTTAAAGTTTGTGATTTTACAGTTGCATGTAAAAAATGTTTGACCTTTGCACTTCCTATTAATAATGTTGATTTGACCTGCATCATCTTATAATGTTTTTTTAGTAGACTCTATTTCATCATTATTCCCTAGGAAATATGTTTTTCCTGTTTACTCTGTATTTGCTTACAACATTTATAAATTGAAATGGGACACATGTTGGTTTGGTACAGTAAAATTAGTTTTCAAACAAAATGGATTAAGTTTCTTTTTATTGCTTTATTTTAATGTTATATCCTTTTGCACTCCGTTTATTTGACACTTAACTTATTCACAAAAATCCAATTATAATAGTAGGGGCCTACTGCTTCTAAAGATATTTTTGTAAATTTACAAACAAATTATTAGATGCAATAAAAATAATTTATCATTTTATTCAGAATAAACAAAGAAAAAATAGTCAACAAAAAATGTTTTTATTGCATAGTCTTATTTTGAATATATTTATTCAGACAAATCAATCATTTTGTTTTGTAATGACATTTTTTTTAAACAATAAGGTGTCCTAAGGATTGAATATATTTGTATAAATTTAATATATTTATTGAGAAAACCCACTTTTTCAGGTTTTAGCCTTAGTAAAAAAAAATAATATGTTACAAAAAAGAAATAATGTTACATAAATTAAAAACCTTTGCAATATAATTAAAATAGTTTTATTAGTATTACAGTATGCTAATGATATTTATTAATATATCTTTTAATTTATTGTTTAGTAATTATTTTAGAGGTTTATAATTAATTAAAATCAGGCTGCAGATCATCATCTTCACTCTTATTTCCTAATTAAAAAAAAAATTAAAAAATAATAAACTTCTATATTTAAAATTCTTTGGAGATATCAAAATTCAAACAACTTGTTGATGCTATTCCATAACACAACATTAACAATAAGTCTCTAAATGATTTACTAAATGTGATATACACACTTCAATATATTTACAATAAATAACATTACCAAATAATAATTTATTATAAAAAAAAAAAACACAACACTAAAGATTGTAAACAAAAGTTATTTGACACAATATCAAAACAGACTATTCTATTTTCGTTCAAAAGTGACAGATGAAGACTGCGCTCGGCCTTAGGCTTCAGTATGTTAAGAAACACTAAACATCGTCACATCCCGATCCAAACGACACTTATTCAAGTTATAGGGCCTAAATATTGTTGCATGACTTTATGTTTTATATCTTCTGAATCACTTATCCTTGGGCTAACATCTGGTTTAAGATAGGGTAAGAGTAACATAATTTCTAATAAAGATGAACAAATAAAGTAAAGTCATGTGAATTTCCAAAAAAGTGGTTAAGCGTTTGTATGATACACACTCTTATAATACATACAGTAGTTGCTTTGGCAATCTTTATCAATAACAGGATTAATAACGTACTTGCATATCACGATCAAAACCTTGTTTATAAAAAAAGATATTTTGTATGTTAAATACAGTAGAAGCTGAATGGGTGTAGCATTTACATTCTGTTACTGGAGCTTTCTCTAGTAAAAACTAGAATTGTTTAACTGATATCTGCTTAGCAATAATAATTCAATGATATACTGTAGGCTATAGCTAAAATTACAAAATCTTTACTACTAAACATGTTCAAACATAATGACTTTAAAAAATGGTTAGACATTTTTGTTTTGTTTAATAACTTCTTTGGCTAATGAACGGTAATTCTGTTATCATTTTCTGCCTTTCATTGAGTGGTTACTATTTTATTAAGAACTTGAAAAGAATAATTTTATACATCACTTTGTCTAGATTTACACAGGTCTAGTACCGTCAACCGGGGTGAAGATGAACTACGGGGTGAAGATGAACAAATCAATGGGAAAACTTAATAACAACTATAGTTTGAGAACTACTTATAATATTAAAAAACTAATTATTCCAGGAGAATCTGGGGTATTTATTCTATACAGAAAAATATACTTTACATAAAATAACCTACTAGTAATATATAAAAAAAATACAAATAAGTTCTGCTTTTTTTTACGAGAAAACCGACATCAACATTAATCTATGTCTGCACAGTTGGAATGTGTACCAACAGGGGTATTTTTTTCTTTTTCTGTTGCTTTATTATATAGTTAAGCAGAGCCTGTGCCTTTTTTAACCCCAACTTACCATTTTAATTTTTAAAGGTTTTTTACCTACTGCTATGTCAAAATCGGGTTTTTTTTGGGGTGAAGATGAACGAGACTGTTTTCACTGTATATCCACTATTTTTCTTAAATTAAGGATAAAATTATGGTTAAATTATGGAACACACTACTTGAAAATGACAAAGTTAAGGACAATTTAATCTCAGCATTTTGTACCACAGGAATAGTTCCTTTCGACAGGACAAAAGTACTGAAAAATCTTGCAGATTATGCAAAACCAGTAGTTCCTGGTACCCCCGATGAAGAAAAGAAAAGCAGCTCTGCAGTTTTGAGTGAATCTGTTGTAGAGTATTTAAAGCAATTGAGAACACCAAAGCCATCTGAAAGGAAGAGAAGGAAGAAAATCGAAGTGCCTCCTGGTAAAAGTATTTCAAGTGCAGATGTGACTGATGAACCAAGCCCTTCGTGTAGTAGAAATGTAGGCCTACACAAAAATAAAACTCAAGAACAAGCTCAAAAGGTCATTAGCAAACCTAAAGAAGGAAAGTCCAGGGCCCAAAATAGTAAAAAAAAAGAAAACTCGTTGCATTAAACAAGAACCAAGTGACTCTGAAGACGATCCTGATGACCCTGACTCCCCTACAGATATGTGTATTGATTCAACTGACGAGGAAGAATTCATCAAGAATTTAAAAGAAACTCCTTTAGATGAAGATATTGATTTGGACACTGATAATATTATAGTATCAGACTTTGTATTGGTTGCAATAAGAAGTGAGTTAAAAGTCAAATATAAAAGCATCACAAAGATTAAACACTTTGTTGTTGGACAGGTGATTGAATTCATCGAGCCGTGTAAAGAATATGTCGTAAAATTTCTCAAAAGAGAAGAAGGAAATAAGTTTTCATGGCCAGTCAAAGATGATGTTGCTTTGACATTAAAATGTGACATAAAAAGAAAACTACCACAACCAACTGTGGACAGAAGGGAATGTCTTTTATTCCCTGTTTCTTTTGAAAGTTTCGTGTGGGATAGTGGATAAACCACTTCCAACTGTATATAAGTGTAAATAGTTATATTTTTTAAGATTTTACAAATACTAATAGTGCTACTGTCTTATAAGAACTTCATATTACCTATGTGTGAAGAGATATTTCTGCAATTATATGTGGTGAATACCTCATTCCATTTTACATTATTCATTCAAATTTGCCGAAAATGCCACCCGTTACACATTTAATTATAAACAAACTATTACTTCTTGAAAAAAAAAGTAAAGCCATATTCTTAAACTAGAGAAAACACAGAATTTATCAATACATTCAGTTCTGTTACTATTCTAAGGTAAATAAAAAAAAAACAAGTGCAGAAAGTGAGTACGATAATTTTTAAAACAGAAAAACTAAAAATTGAGAACAAAAAAAATTTCATTTTAACTTGAACATAACTCAAACTGTTCAATTTTTTGTGCTCTTTTCAGATATGTGGTGAATATGAACATAGGAGCTAAAATCCATGCACTGTAATGCTAAATGTATAGGGTGTTCATCTTGACCCCAAATCCGGGGTGAAAATGAACAGGCAATAATTATTTTTTTATTTTACCATTTTTTAATATTTATTTATTTTTACTTCTGTAACTATATTATTTTAACCCTTTTTACAGATAAAAAATAATTGACATTGATACCTTACAAAATAAGAAAGTTTATAAAAAAAAACAAAAATAATCGTTCATCTTCACCCCGGTTGACGGTACTCAGTAGTGAAGAGTAGGGGATCAAATATACTTTAGTTGCTACTTTACCACTTTTTGATCCTGTTTGTTTACATATTGTCGAATTTACAAGCCTTTGTTTTGCATGAAAAACAAAGTCACATTTACTAGTATGCTTTACAGCCTTTTCTGTTTAAATCGAATGCGCAATTGAAACATACAATTTTGAACATTCAGATTGCTGTAAAGTACTCTACTCTATACTGGACTAATGCAAGCTTACATGGAACAAGTTACTTTACTCTGCCATTAACTTGCACAATTATTTGATTCATATAGACAGGCCTCTAAATAAAAGCAACCTTCTAAAAAGTTTAGAGTTAAGAATTAACTTGGTTTTTAGTTTCTATCACAGATTTAACTAATAGATTGTCCAAGTTTTTCTTTAAGGATGAATCAATTTAATTGATTATTAATTTTTTTGTTATTTTTGTTTCTAGGCAATCCTGGACACAAAACAACATTCCATCTCATATACTCTCTCTAGAAATCAGGCAATAATCGTAGAATATATGCCCGATGATGAGACAGATATGTTTCAAGTAAGGCAGATCTCTATAACATTTTTTTTTTTAACTTGATCTCAAATAAATTATTTAATTGTAACATCTAGATTATAATCCATACAACCTTCAACAGGGTACAAAGTGAATGATATTGTATAATGTAGGCCTACTTGTACAAATTCAACGATTAGGTAAGTAACATGTTTCTTTCTTAACTTAATGGAAGTACAGTAAAGAGTCGATTATCCGAACTAATTGGGACCGAGGGGGGTTCGGATAATCAATTTGTTCGGATAATTGAATCTCGTTAGCAAATCGCTGAATTTAAAGTTGGATTTTATTTCTAAAGGCAAAAATTGGGGAAATACATAATAGAAAAAGTTTGTTATGAACATTTATTTTAAAATGTGTTTATTTATACATAAAACTTGTACTGTACTACAGTAGGCACTACAGTAAGCTATTAAAAAGTTAAAAGAAATCTTTAATATTTTTTTGAACTAAGATAGATTGTCTCTTTTTTGCTACCAAATCAGCATCCTTTTCAATAAAAGAAGTCGAGTTGGGCACTTTCTTCTTGTTTTTCATACCAGTCCATGCTATAAAGGCTTCTCCATGAAGAATAGGCCCAATTGATATTTCTCCATAATCGTCATCATTTTTGTCATCTGACAGGGCTTCTTGGTTTTCTTCAACGTGAACTATAATTTCATTGTCATTCATAATTTGGAATCCAGGGTCATTATCATGGGCTAAAAATTATTCAGCATCTTCTTTATCTCATTCCCCAAATCCTGGGATTATATTGCACAAATCCATGATTTCTGTCAAGGTCTTGAGGTGGTTCAGGTTCTTGGTTTATTTCCGCTGGTAGCGGCTTACGCCAGGCCCTACTTAAGTTTTCTTTGGTTAACATGTTCCATTCGTCAACAATCATGTAGCTGCATTAAGGTTAAGCTTTTTGGAAAATAAAACCATTGTTTCCTCATCTTCCGCTATAAGTAGCCTACGCAAGATTTCCTTTCTGTACATGCATTTTATTTTATAGATCACACCTTGATCCATAGGCTGTACTAATGATGTCACATTCCGAGTAAAAAAAATTACTTGGAAATCTTTGTCTACAGCATTCAGTACTTCTGCTTCTGATGTGATGGCATTATCCATTATAAGAAGGACTTTTCCCATTTTATTTTCTTTCTTCCTGAAGGCTTTAACGTTTGGTATAATCGTCCTTATACCATTCTTAAAACAAACTGCTTGTCATCCATGCACGCTACTGAGCTTTGTATGACAGTGGGAGGCAGTTCACATTTTTAAAACATCTAGGTTCTTTAGATTTCCATATCAATAAAAGAGGCAAAGCATGTGTTCCAAGCAGTAACAAGGATCGTCCACTCTATCCTTGCTGACTTTGTAACCTGGCGCTGTGGCCTCTCGTTTGGCTGCAAGAGATTTTGTCAGTGTTGTAAACATCATCCAAAGAGTAACCTTCCTTTTTAAAATAATCACCAAATGTTTGCTTGAACTTCTCAGCAGCAGATACGTCACCTGACAAAGACTCCCCTTGAACTTCAAGCTCGTGTATGCCATGGCGAGATTTGAAATTTTTAAGCCACCCTGTACTGGCCTTAAAATCAGTAGGTCCAAATACTTTTTGATTCATTTCTAAAGATTTCTCACATAATAATAGCCCCAAAATCGGTTCCCCTTAGCTCCTCCGCTGCATAAACCACACAAACATTGATTTTTCTAATTTTTCATCTTTAGGTTTTTTCATTGTTTTTATTTTATTTTTTTTAATATCTGAAATAGTTGCTTTTCCAACTTCATAAACTTTAGATAAAGACGAGCCAAACTCACCCTTTTCCAGCCTCTTAATTATTTCCAGCTTCTTTTCTATGGTCAAAACATTTTGGCTCCTCTTAAAAATTTAACAATACAATTCTTTACACAAAGAAAGAAAACCAACAGTTACTTTAAAAACCCATACAGAAACCACTACGTTTTTTTAAACGCTTCTATGTAGTACAACACACAACTGAATTAAAAATTACGCAACTGATCAGGTTGTAAACACTTTTGTCTCGCAAACTGTACAGAACTTTGTACTCGCTTCTCGCTAGCGATTGGCTGGCGGCGGGCGGGCAGGCGTCTTTCTGACTCAACAGCGGCCGCTGTTCCATTGAGCGCACAAACTCCCTGGAGGCTACATTTCAGCTGAATATGATAGTCAAAAACTTGAAATTTGGAATTAGGTACAGTACTGAACTTATTTATTTACTGTACACTTCTGCGTTCGGATAATTGACATTTCGGATAGTTGACGTTCGGATAATCAACGCTCTACTACAGCATGAACACTGAATCCCAGACACTGTGGTTGTATCTGAGCGTCTTACGTTGAATAGCCCAGCTAATTTCTTAACCAACTCCTTCTCCACTTATATGGAAATTGCTATGAAAAGGTACTAAGCCCTTAGATGTTAAAACAGTACGAACATATTGATATACTATATTGATTGGTACTGTAAATATATTGCAATTTATGTTTTCCATATATATGTATGGTGTTTGAGTGTTGTTTTACATTAGATTCCTAAAATGCAAACTGTAGGCTACAACCCTTGCTCATGTCTCTTAAAAGGTTTAGTTTACTGTAATAGTAACTAATACATTATTTCAATACAACGAAATAACAGTTCAATGGTTGCTGAAAAAGTATCCTTATTTTCACAATGAACCTATGGTATTTAAATCTTCTCTAGACCAATAATTATAAGGGTACACAAGAATTGTTGATAATGTAAAATGTAAAGGAAATAATACAATAGTTTGATAAACAAACAGGTAAATGATATAGATCAGATGGTCTTGGCATGAGATATAGATGTAATATCATATTGTATCTATTATTTATTTAGATAAGCTCATCTTAAACAAGTGTAGACAGGTTAAAGTTTTACTCTCCTATGCATTTAATTTGTTGGTTGGCATTAAATATTATTGGTCAAAACACAATTTAAAAAAAGTCTTATCACTTTTATATCTTTTTGTCTAAAGGCCAATTTTAATAAACTACAATTTTTTGATAACAAAATCACTATCATCTCAGTTTTAACTAAATCAATCTTTCGTTCAATTCCCATTTCTGTAACTTTTAGATTTTATTTTCTACACACTTGAACAACTTTTTAAATATCTATTTTAACTGCACGTTGTTTAGTTTCATGCAGAATTTCATGAACAAGCTTGTACATTAAATAAATTCATCTGTGTGTACGTATATATTATTGACGTCAACAAATTTAACAAAATTCAGAAATTTTTTTTCCGTATAGTTCTCTTGATAATGGCAGGACCAAGCAACTACCTCTTTTTCATCAACCGAAAAAATCAACCAACTGAGGGCACTGCTGTAACATCTGGTAAATCCAAACAAACCCATCATATTCCTACGCATATCAGTGTAATGTGGAATATTAAGAAACAAAAATGTATTGAAGATAAATGAAGAAGCTACATTCATGAGATCAATCTACTAGTTAAATGGACAGACTCGAGTATACTTCAAACACTTCTTTGTATCACAACATTCGAAGAGTAACAGCTACATGTTCATCATCAACTTACACCGTTTCAGCATAAAAGCACTCGGCCGAGCAACATAATTCAAGAAACCCTTATGATCTTAGTCGGTTAGAAGGAATGTTCTGGCCTCACTTACTACTGAGGTGTCATTTAATGTTGGAAATGTGTGTCAAGAAGTAAGTTTAGAGGTTAGGGTCAACATATTCACAGAAATGATATTGTGTAGCCTTCATTGAGTATTTTATATTTTTGTTTCTAGTCATCCAAACCAAGTATTTCAACTTTTATCACATAAGTTCTATTTATTTTATATTTTAAATAATCTCTAGGTTAATATTCTAAATATATTTATTGTATTTACCTTTATAGGTCTGTTTAAATAATCCGAGACAAGATAGTAGGATGAATAAGGACCCAAAACATATATTTATTATAACTCATATATAGTGAATTCGGTGACTTTTGTATTTTTTAAATGTGTATTTATGTGTTTTTACTGTGTGACATTTTGTGTTCATGACAAGGGCAAAGCCTAATGATGTTTCTGTGAAGATGAAATGGTCGTAGCTAAGTAACATTCAAAAAGGATTATTTTAAACAGACCTAAAAAGGTAAATACAATAAATACATAAGTTTTATAGTAAATATAAAAATTTTATATTGTAAGCCCACAAATTTAAATCCAATGCAATTTTAAGAACATAGCAAATATTGACATCATCTTTCTCATAACCTATAAAATAACTTGATATGAACAGTTTGAAATATTTCTGCATAGTAACATTTTTAGTTGGTATTGTTTGACATTAATTTAGTTACCTCTCAACATTTTTGGGTAAAAAGTTATCTTGTTTCTTGTGTGAATGTGTTTTGTGTTTAAATGTACAAAATGATAATTATATTTTATGTGTGTACCTAAATTTCTCTGTATGTACTTATTTCTGTAATAATTGTTGAAAATAATTACTATTGTAACTAATCCTAAATTATTTGATTTAGATTGGACGTTCTTCGGAAACGCCAATTGACTTTGTTGTAATGGATACTGTGCCTGGGGATAAAAGTGGAGACAGCAAAGTATTAGCTAGTACTATTTCTCGATTTGCATGTAGAATATTAGCAGACAGAGCCAATCCTAAAGTGGCGCGTATTTATGCCGCTGGTTTCGACTCTTCGAGAAACATATTCCTTGGGGTAAATAATTCTTTACTTGCATGCCTACTTTTCTTTATAAAAATATGTCTACCTGTCTATAAAAGTCATGGTTCGAAGTCACTAATTTATCTGTAATTGCTGAATGAAATCTTCGTTTGTGTAACTTCAACTTTTGGAGCACTTAACATTGGCAGTCGTATGTTTTATTGTGTTAGCTTGGAATAATCATTCACTTTGTTGAAATTTACTGTATCATGTCAACCAGTAAACCAGCACTCGGATACTGAGCAAGCAAACTTGTCTAGGAACTGCGAAACCGTTCAAATTCAATGTCCTTTTACTTAGTGTCATATCTCTACATGATAATTCCTAGCATTGTGGAATGCTCAAATTAAAATCGGTGCTACGAGCTAATATTTTCTCATAAAATATGTATTCACTATGGTTAAAATGACTTAATAACAATAAGGTAGTATGCCTAAACCATATATATTGAAATGTATTCTTGTTGATAGAAAATAATGTCCAGTCAATAAATAAAATTTTTGTGATATAGAGACATCTTAAGGGTTTAAAATTCATGTTTTTAGGAATATACTTAGCCAGGGAATATTTCAGACAATCAAACGCAATGCAGTAATTAATGTAAAACAGAAAGCTGTTTAAGAAAATAAAAACTTATTAGCAACTTGACTAAACCCCTCAAATTATGATTTGTGATTTCTGAAATTAATTAATTATGTCTATCATTTCCTTTTCTAATGTCAATACGAAATTTGAATATTAAAATAAAGAATTTATACAAAATTGTGTACTATAAAGCCAAATGAGTGGCGGACCACTGATATTAAATCAAATACCGTACTACTTTTAGGTTAACTAGAGATTAAAATTGATCATATGCTCAGTGTTCCTTGGGTCATGGAAAGGCAGGGAAATGAAAAACAATCAGGGAACTTGTAAAAACAGTAAGACAAAATGTGTCAAGTCGATGAAGGCTGGATGATGCAGAAACATTTGTTGTAACACAAGAGCTATTGAAGCAGTTTTTGTATCAGTATCTTAACTGTATATTTTAACTTCCTCTTTAAAAATTTACCTAAACGGCCTGTGAAAATAAAAATTTGTCTAATTTTAAATTATGGACCCGTGTCTTAACAAATTCTCAGTTATGCATATCATTAGCTGGTAATAAGATAATCTATGTATGCAATTTACCATAAATTTGATTTCTTTTTCAGAACTTATACAATTTTCAATAAGTCATAGTTCAAGATTTTCAGAGTGTTCAGTACCTAGTTAATTTACAAGTCATGATAAGTTAAAAAATCCAACTTTGGTTGAGTACAGAACATTTCCCAGTTTTTATGCTGGATATGTGCAGTATACAGTTTTAAGTTTCAAGCATTTTGTTTTAAACTCAAGAAGTTATCAGAATAAATAAGCAATAGTTTCAAATAAAATTTAAATTACCACTATTTAATTGAAGAGAACAGAATCGGTCACAAAAAATCAGTTTTGTGTGTTGAGTTTCTTAATAAAAATAACCAAACAAAATCTGATAAAGTTGAGTTCCTTAGTGAAAATCTAAACATATAAATATTGGAAATTATTCTCTTTGTTGCCTATGTAGTCCATTAAGTACTGCTAAATCTCAGCAAATAGCTGAATTATTATAGGTGAAAATAATGTACCTCAAAGAAGCTTGGACACTTTTCTTTTAAAACATGTGAATAAAGCAGAACTTTATGGGGCCGGCTATTTGTCTGTAAAGATATATGTTTTTTAAATCATGTAAAGTGTTAAACAAGAGTGTTCAGAGAGAACAGATGAACATGAACAGTGTAGTGCGGTTCTGGAACAAAGAAATCAAGTTACAAGTGTTTCTGTTCTACAAAAGTAGCTCTTCTTAACAACTATGGGATAATTTCTTGGAAGAAATTTCTCTTTATAAGGCTATCTATAATAAATTAAAAAAGCATTCTTAAAATTGACTGCAATTTTGTTTCCTGACTGATTTTGAAGTTTCTTGTTTTGCACTAAATAAATAAATATATAAATATAACACCTTTAAAGTAATCATACAAAACTCTTTCTAACAAGGAAGGCAAAAAAGCCCATCTGTGTTCCTTAAATTTTAGTAAAGATACACTAATAATCCAAATCAATATGAAATTGATAATTTTATAGTTTTCAAACAAATTATTGATTACATTTTAAATAATATTTCGATTGTATTTTTAATTTAATTTAATTAATGTGATTCTGATTTTTGTTATTTTGTTTACCATAAAATTGTATTACAATAATAATTTGTAATTTGTATTAAAAGTGAACCTAGTTTGTTCTTGTAAAATTTTAGGATTGAGAGGGGCTCTTGATAATAGGAATTGTGGTGTAAGTTCAGTCAACTGGACTCAAGAAATCTAAATACTAAAATCTATGGTTTCCTCATTATTTAGCTGTATGATCTGACATTCAAGTTAATTTTGGTACTGTCAACACTAAAAACTCAAGATTATACAAAACTAACTAACACCTAGCATTAATTAAACAAATTACTCATTTTTAATTAAATTTATTTTTACTGGGATAATATTAACCCGCTTTCTTTGTCCTGTAGATAAAGATGCAATAGATTTTATGTTTTATATAATATTGTAGTAAAATTATTTTAAAATATACCTTGAGGTGGTCAGGGGAGTTGAGCGAAAAATCAAGTACCCTAAAGTCGGAGAAATCTATTTTATCATTTATAGGTGCCCCACTCGTCTATTAGTCTGTTAGTTGTCGCTCATGTATCACTGAGTATAACGACACACATTTGATTATTAAACATTTGTGTTTGTGGGAGAATTGTTGTTATTATTCTTAAATAATTCTTTTTCATTCGTCAAACTAAAACTTTATTATTATAATTTAAGATGTTTTAATTGCTAAAAATAATTTCCTTATATTTGAAAAGATGAATTATTTAAATAATTAAATTTTCTGCTGCACTTAAAATCTTCCCATATTAAATGTTAGAGCTAAACACATTTATCATTTAAAAAACAAACACAATTTTTTGTATTAAATTTGTTTTTTAATTGAATATGGAATTCTACCAAGGACCTTCGATCATCACTATCAATCGTAAATTTATCATTCTTCATTTTAAAGTTGTAGTCGTCAATTGGAGCTCATTTTAAAAACAAATGATGCGATGACTATAATAAATTAAATATTTTTCTGAACCTTTGTCAGTTTATAAGTTTTTGAGATTCTAGACTCACAATGTTTTTATAAGTAATATTACACCATTGCTATCATTTAGTAGGTTTTTAAATTTTGAATCAATCATATTAGCCACGGATCAATTATATAATTATATTATATTGCATGTGAGTAGGCTACTCACGTCTTTTGATCCTTTTTTTTTTAATTTTACCATTACCTGTTTTATTTATTTGTCTTGGTCATGACACACATGAGACTTCAAATCCGTTACAACTATTATTATTGATACTGGGTAATTAGTATAACCTTTATAATTTTCAACATTTCTCAAATTTTTAAAATACATTAAACTAGCACTTAGTAAATGTTAAGGTTTGAAAATTACCAAAAAGATAATGTATATAATTTCATCTTCTAATTTCATCAACAGTTATTAATCAAACTTAATTTTTTCAGACTTTATTATCCAAGAACAAGAATACTCTTACTTTTAGGTTTCTTAAGTCATTTTTTTTAAATTTAAAAAAGTATGTATTTTTATTCAAAATTTTGCCTCCAATGCAAGGCAGAAAATAGATAGACAGTAAGTTGGCTTTGCTCCCACCCTTCTTACCTGTCAAATAATTTAAATTTTGTTTAGTCAGAAACAGCTTCGGAAGCTTACTTAAGTTTGTACACTGTCACTTTGGACAGAGTCATCTCAAAACTCTTATATCTTAATATTTTTTAACTTTGCTGTTTGTATGTGATTAATTTGGGTAAATTGAGATTTAAAGTAAATCTTCTAACTCAATCGGTTTGAAATATTAATTTCTTACTGGTGGTCTACTATTTCCTTTATAAAATCATACTCTATGTAATTGTGTTATTTTATAAAATCTATTGTACATAGTGCCACGCGCAAACCTCCCTACCCTCTTAATTTATTCAATAAACACAACCTTTTGTTGTTAACTTTAACACTTTCCCTCATCAAATAACACCCAAGTGTTTTCAGGCCTTATTTGACGTTGTTCTGTTGTACTACCCCGTGAGAACAATTTGAGAGGTTTGGCGAGGGCAAGAAAAGGAAAACTTTTTGTTTCCTATTCTTAAGTTTTAAATTTTAAATTAATTAGACCTGTTTTGTCTTTTGTGTAGTCAATTGCTCAATTCTAGACTCTTTTTCGGGATCGTTCCCTTTGGAGTTAAATTTGTAGTGATCCGTGAATAACTCACCTGCTGACTTAATTACACTAGAGCACTGAATGGTTTTAGGATTAATTTGATTGGATTTGTAAATTATATATTCCAAATTTTTCTATTGAAAACACAAAAACGATTTATTAATTAACATAAATCCATTAACTTTGAAACGACAAATTATTATTTTCAAAAACACAATGAAATTTATTAATCTTTAACTTATAATTACATATATTGAAAAGTAGCAAAGTGATTAATTAATTTATTAATTAAAATTTGTATATTAATGATTATATTATTTACATACGACGATTTGCCATTGTGAGTAATGAAATTTACTAAACGAGTTTACTTTATTCAATTTCCCCAGAATCTACTTGAATTTATTTATTTAGTTTATTTTAATTTATTTATTATTTTGTAAAAAAGGGATTTATTTAAAATTATAAGTAACAATGATCGTTTGCCACTTACATAACACAAGAAGTTCGACGCGTAATTCCTTCTGTCGATTTCCAGCGATTTAGAGTTGTTCTCCTTGGTCCCCAGAATGGTTTCTTCGGCTTACAGTTGTCTTCTCCTAGACTTAATTAAAGTTGTCCTCTCCCAGTTGATTGTAATATCTTTTGGCAAGATAGGCCGTTTATATGGATATTCTTCTCCCGAAATTATCACGACCCGACTTAGCTTTAGGCCGGAGCTAGAAACGTAACGCACACCGAACTGATCGCCCTTTGACTTTCTCTAAGTACCCTCGGAGCTTGGTCAGATGTCTACTCGTTGGCGCTTCGTGCTAAACTGATGTTAGAGGGGATGCAGGCTTCTATCCTCGACTTTTAACTTGTCAAACCAACATCTTCCTCTATGTAACAAGAAATCCTGATTTCTTGCTTTAGAAATATATTTTTTGGTCTTAATATATTTCCTGATTTATTTGATGAATTTTAGTGCCTTTATTTCCCATCGATTAGGCCTAATTTAATTATTATCCTCATTTATTGAATTACAATGTGCGGTCCGTTTTGTTTTGCGTAGTAGATCCGATGACGTCACTTCCCCCTCGGAGCTTGGGCCTTGCGTGCCTGTATGAGCTTGTCGATTGACAATTTTTGCATTGATTTCATTTCACTCAAACTCTATAACTTCTTTTTGCGTGGTCGGATTTTGGTTTTATTGACTTCTATGGATTGGTTGACGTTTTCTGGTTTCTCTGGAATTCGAATGGCGTTTCTACTCCTCTTCATTCTTGAGTTATAGACTTCGTTAGTTTTGCTTAAATTTTGAAATTTATTTCCTGTAAATTTGAAATTTTCCATTTTTTCTTGCTTGTATCTTCTTCGGTTGGTCTTGAAACGCGCTAATCTGGTGTTGGATTTTTGATAGCTTGTTTGGTTGTCTAGTTATTCAGCTTGATGTTACTCTAATTGCCTTCGTTTGGTTTTCGGCGTTTCATTTCCCCCCTTTAAAGCTCTTTTCATATCTCACATGGCATTACAATTTATTACACATATATATACCCTATTTTATCAATATTTCCCTTTAATTAATCTCCCTTGTATTTATTTTGAATTAATAAAATTTTTTATTAATTAATTTTATTTTTACAAAACTATTTATTTATTTATATTGAACTTTGGCTTGATTATGCCCTATTATTGACTCTATTAAATGCTATTTTTTATGATTTAATTACATTTGAACTTTATGAGTTATTAGCCTTTTTATGCCCAAGAATGACTTTACACTTTATTTTTTAGCTATTAAACTTTATAACTTTATATTTTTTATTACTTTATTTTCTTAACCCTTTTTAACTCTACAAATGACTCTACTTTGTTTTTGGATTTTATTCAAATTCTGCAAAATCGATTTGTTTACACTTACTTTTTTGTCTATAACTTTTTAACAAATTATCATAACAAAATTATTTTTATTACTCCTTGCTTATTTAACTCTCCTTTTAACATAAATCTAATAACAACAACTTTTTTTAATAAAATTACAAACCCCTATCTTTCAATGTTAATTCATTTCTACCAAATTTAGACAAGACTGGACAAGTCAATTCCTGTCAGATCCTGCAAGGTTTTTGTTCGACTTTGTCGCTAAAGCCTACGTCATAGTCTGCACGTATTTAACTAACACAATTTTAGTTAATTCTTCAAAATTATTACTAAATACTATTTTCACATTGGAAACTACTTTTTTATCTTAATTTTGGGCTTTTCTGACACCCTTTGGCTTTAATCCTTTGTTATATTGACTTTGAATTTATTTTAATTAATGTAATTAATTAACCCCAATTGAATCGGTCAATTGGCCGTTTCAATAGGTTAAGTAAGACACATTACCATTACTATCTTTAACAAATAAGTTACTTAAATTCTTGAGTAATGGATGTAGAATAGTCATCTAGACAATTGTTAAACTAAACTAGTAAAATATTTCTAAAGGCATGTGATTACAGTAGAGGTGCATCATAACATAATCCAATTGAAATGTGTAGTTTTATCTCCAGAGTATCTCCTGTCACTAGTGGCAGTGAAACCCCTGTGGAGACAAAAGATTTATTATATCGGGTAGAAGCCTTACACAACCACACGCAACTACTTGAGGGTGTCATATGCAGTTTTTACGTCTGACTAGTTCTTGCATGTGTTTTGTTAACAATGTTTAAATATACAGTATAATAAAAAGGTGAGAACATATTTAAATATTCTCTTTTAAAATTCATAAAGGGGAACCATTGGATACTTTTTATAAAACTTTGTCTTTTAATATCAATGCAGAAGTATTTTGACATGCACACTGACACATTTATATGGATAATATTTTTTAGTTAAAATATTTATTAAAGGTTAAAATGAAATTTTATCAATGGCCTTTTGGGTGGTAATTGCTGAAATTAGAATTATCATACTAGTCTTTGTATCTATTTCAGTGAGCCAAATCGTTCTCAGACTTTCTACAGCTAAGATTAGTCTAGGAAGATGGCTCGTTTAAAATTTTTCAAGCGTGAACACAAAAATTAAATAATTTTATTAACAACGAAGAAATTCTATAAAAAGTGCTTAGATAATTTGACATTGACAATTAAAAATACTTGGACTCAGCTGATTAAAATTAAGTGTTTCAACAAAATTAAACTGCCGCCACTTTTTATTACATGAACATTAGACTTCCTACTTTGTAACTCAATTTGTTTATATTTAATAATGAATGAGGTACATGAATATTACTTATCAACCTAGATTTGAGATGAGGGTTGTTTATGCCTACATTATTGCATAAAATAAATGATACGAAAGTAAAATTGGAATTAATTATTTGATATGAGAAATAATTGCATGTTAATTAATTAAAAGTTTTTCAGATGTTTATTAAACTTTGCATTTTTCATAGTTTGGGTATGAAGAATTAATTGATAGTAGGACCCATTTATTTAGGGGAGCAAAGGGTTTTAAATAAAGTAATCCATCTTAAAAACTTGGATACATATGTCCATCCTTCAGGCAAAGTGGAGACGATTGGGGCATTGTAATTTTTCAAAAAATTATTCATGTTTTTTTTATAGGTTAAAAACAGTAATTTAAGGTATTTAACCAGACATTAATTTTATCATTCAATTAACAAATTACATTAGCTTGAAGTTATAGCATTGTTTAGTATAGAACAGATGTCTGTTGTATAAAGCTTAGTGAAATAAAGTCTATATCCATTTGCTAGATTTATAGTTTATTTCAATCTTGAAGAGAAAATCAAGACGTGTAACCCATGAGGTTTACAGGAACAACTTCCCAGTATGGCAATTCACAATTATAAATGTTTAAAGTGGGACTAAGCTTTCATAAAGTATTTTACAATTTGAAATAAATGTAGGCCTACATAAAAAATCTTACTTTTTTAAATGTATACTGAAGTACTTATAGAGTGAGGATAATTCTTGTGTATGTATCATACAACAATGTATGTTTAGTGTAGTCCAACATTATTTCAAATTGCCGTCCCCTATGGTACCATATTTAAATAATACTTTATTGTTTTGTATTCAACTCATACAACAATATACATATTATAGCAAAATTTCTACTCTCACCTTCCCTTTGGATTTTTTACTGTCCTGAGTAACCATGTTGGGAGTGTTTATCAGAACAGAGTGTGACAACCTCTATTTTGTGAAGCTGATGTAAGCTTGCTTTGTCCTAGAACCAGTTTCTTTGGTCATTGGTCAAGAAGTGTTTGCGGTGTTGAAGGAAATCCGATCCTTCCTCACAATAGTGTTGCATTCTTGACTGAGCTCAACCAATCGGATAAAATAGGATGCTCTAGTCCTCACAATACTGGGATAGGGAAGTAACCATAGTTTGATTCCAGGATATATATGTCTCGGAGTCTTATCTGACAACACCTAACACGTTGTCCTGGCTCCAAATCCCGTGGACAATACAATAATAACTAAAGAAGAAGAATTAATTATAATTCTTGAGTAAAGAGACAACGTTCAGCTTTGTCTGAACGGTCATCAAAAAGTTGCGGTCCTTCGATTTTGATAGAGGTGGCTACTCAACCTTTTGCCCCAAAGTTTTTGGTCTTTAGCAGTTGGAAAGAAGGGAAAACTTATTAAAAGGTCTGTCCCTTTTTGATAACAAAGCTAGTACTGGCAGAGTAGTTGGTTCAGTTCGGAAACTACAAAATGGACTATTTTTGTTGAAACTATAGTATTAGCAAAAAGCAAAGGCTTTGACTGTTAAAAATGAATCTAGCTAGCCTTACAGATCCTTAAATACAACTAAAGGAGTTTTGTAAAGATCTCCTCCATATCAGCCTGGAGGAAATCAAACAAGTATTATCAAAATCTGTCACTGATATTATTTCAATCCTGAGAATAGTAAATGGTCAAAAGTAACAATTGCTTCCAAGGTCTTGACTTTTAGCCTAACATCCCAGGATACATCAATACAGTGTGAGACCTTAGAGTCTAATCTTCGTCAATGTTTTAAACATCAGAGTTTGGAAACATGAGTTCTGCACAGAACATGAGATTGCGCAATGTATGTGGGCAATATGGTTCTAAAGACACAACTGTGAAGGTTGTACGACTAATGTGACTAATATGGTTTAATGCGAAAAGTTAAAATTTTGGAGGTGTTCATCCAGCACGTTTTTTTAACTTTAGCAAGATCAAGGAAGAGAAGATTATTTGAACAATAAAGGCCAACAATAATAAATTCTTGTTTAGCGATGCCAAGAAATTACATAAAACACTGAAATCTCTAATTAAAGAAAAATCCTATGCTGTTTTAGCATCTTCCAAAACACTGTTTTACAAAGTGTGATGAATCGACCAAGATCGTTAAACAGGATCTGTAGGAATGTTCTTTGTAGGCCTTTGTTAGCTGAAAAATTTGATTCGACAGTTATCAGATTTATAAAGCAGTGACTAAGCTTCTTATCGAGTCTCGTCAGTTCCAAAAGAATGTAGGCTACACCGTTATGAATTCTAAAGAAAGCCTTATGGGATTTTACTAATAGTTTTTTAACACCAGATATTGTTCAGCATAACTCCATACATTTCCTATATCATTTATGGTCAATAATTTTACTGATTCAATGATTTTAACAGCGGAACACATTATTCCAAAAAATATCTAAACGACCTCTACATCAACCATTACTTGGGGGAGTGAGGATTGAAAAGAGGCTCTGTGCTTATGTCATCCTGTTCTTAGGAAGTTTAATATAAGACCAACCAATAAAATTGTTGAAATTTATAAACCTGCTAACGTAAAAACATTTTTAAGCAGAGTAGGAAAGGTTTTGGACTAATTATAGCGGCACAATATCACAAACCACTCCTACATCTACTGCAGGCTTAGGCAACCTTTTTACCCTAGAGGGCCATATACAAGTTTTGTTATCTCGTAATGCCCACATAAGTAATTTTTAAAAATTAAAAAACAAAAAAAGATGGTGTGAAATATAGCAAGAAAACACACATGATTTCAATGACTTCAATAGCAACTATTTTATTTTACATATAAATGTATTAGTTATTGTAAATAAAATAAAATATGTAATTTGTTTGAGATACATATAATGAAAGTCCAAAATGTTATGACTAAAACAACTCTATTGCAAAATTTAATGAGAAGTTTGGTGTTCCAACCTCTTCACAAGCTTTATCCACATCCGGTGTGATTTTTTAATTTGATTCCTTGAGTGAATTTTCCAGATGAACATTTGTCAATCTACTTCTTGATTTTTTTTAACAAAATTCATTTTTGAAAACCACAAACGTATGTACTTCCAAAGAGACTCTCACTTTTAGAGTGTTCAACTTGATGTTGGGAAAATTGTGCTTTTCAACATACTTTGAATAAAGTTCCGTTAGGTTCAGGCCTGAGTTGAACTTTTCTTTTAAGTCTGAGTTACATTGGAAATCCAAGCGTTCCATTTGCATTTACAGTGAAAAGCCAAGGAGTCAATTAGCTTTCTCACTCTTCCTGAAGTCAAAGAACCTGGAACTGATTTCTTCTTTTAGATCCTTTAAAGCTGTAACATACTTATTTATATAAAAGCCCTCACATATTGATAACGTTTCAAAATGATTAAAGTTGTAGTCCATGAGTTGATTTTTCTCTTGGATCATTAAATTCATTTACTGACTTTTCTTTGTTTTGCATAAAAACTTTGATCACATCTCTCGGTACAAACATTTTTACAAACAACAAGGCAACTATTACAAACAAAAGCAGACAAACATTACTAAAGTAAGGCACATCTGCATATTTTAAATCTATCTCTGTCGAGAAGTGTTGAAACTGTTGATGTTTGAGTCCATGAGATCTTAAAAATGTACAGTTTTAATCACTAAGTTTCATCACGCATCCCCCACCCCCCCTTACTTTTTTCAACCAAAGTGAGATCTCCTTTATTTTTTCCTAACATTGCGGGACATCCATAGTGGCGATTCCAGCCAGATTTGTGAGATCAAGGTGAACTTAATTAGTACTTGCATTAGACTTTCAAACAAATCAGTGCCCTGTGTAGTTCCTTGCATTGGATAAAGACTCAAGAGCGCCTCAGTCATTTTAAAATCATTAATTCCCCGAACAAAAATGACCAGTTTTGACGTGTCAGAAAAATTTGTACTTTCGTCAAGTGCAATTGAATAGTATACAAATTTAAAGGCTTCTTATTTATTTTAACAGAACTACACTGAATTCCACGTTCACCGTGCAGTATAGAGCGCCCATAAGCCATGTTGTCCATACGACAGTCTCAGCTATACTAGACAACAAAAAACATTAACTCCCATGCAATGTTCGGTCAGTTGACGCAACACGCATGGCAATAAACGTGATGTTCCTTGTAATGGTAGTAGCATGTCTATTATCCTGTAAGACCTGTACTGCACGGTGAATGTGGAATTGAGTGTAGTGATATCATCTGACATGACATCAATACATCTCGAAATAGTTGATGCAGAAAGGCTAACTTTATAAAACAAGATTTTCTGTGATTGACACAGAATTTCAGCAGCAGATTCCATGCACTCTTTTACAAATTTTCCATCCCAACAAGGTTTGGGCTTATTTGCAATCTTTTCAGCTATAATGAAACTTACCTTTATAGACGCATCGGACTCCACAGTTGGCCTTTTGACTGAAAATTGCTGATTTTTGAGTTTTTGTTTTAAATCTGACACTTTATCACTCCGAACTTTTCCCTGAAAGCGTTGAATTTTGAAGCATGTTTTGTTTCATAGTGCCGTTTCAAGTTGAGTTCTTTCATCACAGAATTTGTTGCACACTAAACACATTGATTCCTGTCGCAACGCTCTTGGAAGACGCATCATTCAACATTTTTGTTTTTTACTAGAGCTAGCCATGGTTCCGAACACAAACTGTTCAAAATGGTGTGCACAGAATGACAGCTTGTGGTTGATTGTCCAATCAAGGTCAAGGTCAGGCAATGTCTGCCGAACAAAACCGATTATTCCAAACACACTTATGTATATTGCCGAAAAAACCCAAATGTTCAACAGTCAGTAGCAGATCACATGGCGCTGATGGAAAAATTAATTCCAGTAACTACCAGTCTATATAACAACAGTCTATCTATAGGGATTCTTCTTTAACCCTTTCCACTCCAATTACTGGGGACCTAGTGTTGCTATCAGGTCAATTAAATTTTGAACAAATATTGCACTTATTTATTTACTAAAAAAAAAGTATTTCTGTCAGTTCTAAAAGGCTGATTTTTTTTGCAGTTTCTTCTATGACTAAAGTATAGATTGGTATGAAAAAAAAAACATATATTTTTATTTTCACGTATATGTTTTTAATTTTAATTTATTGAAAAAAAATATAAATTTGTAACAAAAAACCAAAATAAACAAGAATTTTGGAAAAATTTTCAATTGGAAGACCTATATTTGTTGCTTGTTTTTTGTTGCCTATATCATTATAAACAAAATTAAGTGGTTTACACATGTTTTAGACACAATAATAAATTATAAAAAAATTATAATTGAAAAACAAGTTTTTTGTAAAAAATGAGTTTTTATGAAAACAATTAGTTTTGACACCAACTTGTACAAAATTGCCTCAACTATTTACTTTATTGCTTAACAACAGTATTATGTAGATCAAAACTAGTAAGAAAAGCTTTTTTCAAAACTGATTGGTAATATTGGAATCACTCAGGTTCGAAACAAAAGTTCTGTCGCCACTAACATCATTTTGTAACAAACTGCTGTCGTCTTCGTTAATTTTATTTCACAAAAATCATTATTATTATAAAAAGAACAATATTCAAAAATAAACTGTGAAATTACACACGATAACCTAGTACAACAAAACTAAACAACGCGTAAGCTCACTAAAACACTGCGTAATAAGTAGGAACCAAACAACGGCGAGAGCAGACAGCTGTTTCCAGACCGGCCAAAGACGGCAAATATTACATTTTCTAAGATTTATTTACCACAGAAACTGAACTTAAATGGTCCTAAAAAAATTCCACAGATAGCAGCACATCTCAAACTTCAACAATAGCGGTCATCAAAGTAACTACGTCTGTTCAAATGCAATCAAAGAACGTTATCATAGCGAGTTCGGGGCTTGCCCGACATAGGAGTTTGTGCGGATTAGTAGGGTGCGGAGCTTCCCCGACACTTTAGTGGAAAGGGTTAAATGCCTCATTTACTGCTGAAGAATTTAAATCTGCTTTGAATACAAGCAAAAGTGTAGCACAACCAAAGTGATTGCTGGAAAAGTGCAGCAGTCTTGTCTGTGACTATGTTATGTAGACAGTACTGTCCCACTGGATGTGTATTGTATTTGACTGCTAAAGATTACATACATATAATTGTATTTTACATTTTCATATACAGCATACATTTTTTATCTTTTTATCAACTTAGCGGTGTTCTTCTGTAATTAATTAGCAACGTAATGATTAAATCATTTTGATTTCAGGTTACATTATTTTAAAATAATCCTTAATCGGTTAAACTGGCATTCTGACAAATAAGTACGAAGAATGATGAATGAATCTAATGTACATTGTTAGAAGTATCCTAGAAGTTTTAATTGTATCAAAATTATAAAACGGGAATTTATTTTTTAATGTTACTTAATCCAAATTTTAGGTGAAACCCTAGATTAATATGTTTTAAATTATTTATATTGGTCTAGGCTGAACCTAACCTAAAATTGTTTTAAGTTATTGATGCTAGTAAACCTAATCAGCTATTATAGCCTAACTGGTTTTGTATATGGTAGAGTTGCTATAGTTAGATCATGTACAAAATATGAGTTTTTAGGTTACACATAAAAGAAATTGTTATCTGATATTTTGTTTAAATAATTCTCCGAAGTTGTGCAAAAGTTTGTATAATCGCATATATTATTTCTCAAGACTATTTTTTTGTCGGTACGCCATAACTTCCTTAATACATCATCAAATTACATGAATGAGGCATCATTTTAAAGCTTTCCTTAACCACTACACGGGAAAAATAGACAAACAGCTTAAAATTCATGTTTTAATAACAAAAATTGATTTAAAAAACTTTTATATTATACTCTGTATGTTCCTAATGAAAGGCGCCATCTACTAACCATCTGTTTAACTAGCATGACAGCTGTTAGTTAGATTGTTTACACTGTAAGATTGTATAGGGAAACTGTTATTTATAAACCAATGTAAATAAATAAACTTAATTAACTGAATTAAATCAACGTGTTAAATCAGGTAAATGTAGGCCTACTCCGAACTTGCGAAATATTCGCACGGGTCAGCTAGTTATAGCTTTATTCACTAACTGTTTTAAACACACAACTGAGCTTTGGTTTATATCAGAAACATATCAACAAACAACTCAATAGTAATAATAATACAAGTTAAACCGGTATGTAGGCTTATTCAA
Source organism: Philaenus spumarius (assembly GCA_018207615.1). Classification (NCBI taxonomy): domain Eukaryota; kingdom Metazoa; phylum Arthropoda; class Insecta; order Hemiptera; family Aphrophoridae; genus Philaenus; species Philaenus spumarius. The sequence continues at coordinate 302,649 of JAGFPH010000790.1, forward strand.
ATTTAAAAAATATCCTTGATTTTAAAATTACAATATTTAAAAAAAACTATGAAATCTTAGCTGTATTATGGTACTTAGTTTGTGCCGATCATAATGTTTATGCACAGATAAAATGGACGTTTCTAAAAAAAAAAAAAAAAAAAAAAAAACAGCTGGAGTGATTTGATTACATTTTTTCTACGCTCAATTGGTACCCGAATATAGTAGATTATTTTTTTTTTGTGGGAGATTTTGTGTAGGAAAATATGTACACAAATACACACACATATATATATTTTTAAATACTACAGTGACTTTAAAAAGTAAATACGTTACTTAAATAAATTTGTGGTGCGACCACTGCTTAGTTCACCCCTGCGGCTCCCCGACGATGGTGTGACTCCCTTTTTGGGCTGTGCCTTCGGTCCTCTTGCAGACGTACATGTGTTGTCAGGATAGATCGTTGGTGAGAAGGTTCTTCAAATAAGGTGACGAACCACTGTTTCACTTTAATACGTTTATTTAAAGTAAAACAATCTATTCCTCTGCTGGTCCGGACTTATAACTAAACTAAACTAAGGTAAAGGCAAGCGAGTCTACATGATGTGATCTGGAGTCTTCTCCAGACCATGGTTACTAACAGACTTAGGCTTGAACATTTAGCTTATAGCTGGCTCCTTTAACTATAAACTGTGATGTCAACTATTGTTAGAATGCAAGTTATTATTTTTAGCACAACCACTATCAACAAAGATCCTGTGATCATTGTCATATAAGTTGGTGGGTACCTGTCACATTACAAAATTAGATTTTTATTTTCGGTCATTACAATATCTTCTCTATACTGGGAAGTTAATGATGCAATTTATCGATTTTCAAAAGTTAAAACTCTATTTGATCATTTGCTTTGACATAATAATTCAGATGGATTCGTAAAGTAAGAGGTTTCATTTGTTGCTTACGTTTGATTTTCAATTCATTATAGTAAATAATAGGTTTTCCAGTTCTTAAATATGTGTTCAGATCACAAAGAGTCTCCCATATATAACTGTTTGAAGTTAAACAATATTTTTTAATATGATTAATCTATTGATGAAATATGTTAAAACACTCAAACATATTAATATTTCCATTTTGTGAAAGTAAACTAAACAAATCTCAATTACAATAATGTTTTAAAAATTGATGTTATCTTTATAGGAAAAAGCAACCAAATGGCAGGATGGGCATGAAATAGATGGTCTGACCACAAATGGTGTATTAATAATGCATCCTCAAGGCTCATTTTGTGGTGGAGAATCAGAGATGGGATTATGGAGAGAAGTTTCTGTAGGTGGTGGCATATTTACTCTAAGGGAATCTCGTTCTGCTCAGCAGAAAGGCCAAGCTGTAAGTCTTAAATTTTATGACATGAAATTATTATTTTTTTAATAATTACTGCATCCAAAAATAGATGAGGCTGCAGTACTTAAGTTACTAGAGTTACATCCTATGGACATTTCTTCTTTAATGTGAAATGTGTTATTTGTGTTTTGTGAATGAATTTTAATGTTTGACGACCTCGGTTGAGTAATTTATCTATATATTGTGCCTGAAGGTGGGATAAAAGTCCCAAAACACGTATCAAATACAAAAAAAAAGAGGTCACTTGACGGAAACAGAGTAAGAAACTTTATTTTAATCAATTAGTGACCTGGATACTGAAAATGAATTCATCTTCTGAAATGTTCCTTGAATGTTATTGTAATAATTCACATTTAAATGTGTTAGGAACAACAAGACTCAAACATGATAAATTTAATATTGTTTATATATTATGTCATAAATATGTAAAAATATTTTAGAACTTGTCTAAATAATATCCAACTAGCTTGGAGCTTGGTGAGGGGGAGTAAGAGAAGTAGGATAACTTCTCACAACTTTTTCTCTCCACCACCTGTAATCAGATGTGAGCTAATCATATTCTACAATCTTTTAATGTTTTACTCATCGCTTCTAAACTACTAAATTTTATTAATTTCTAGATTATTGTTTATTTGATAAAACATTTATTACTATTACTTATTAATTGAATTATAATTTCATTTATGAATTATTTGTTGTTTGAATTAATTAATTACTATCTTATTAATACATTTCTTTAATTCTCAAAAATTTTGATTTACGGTACCATACGATTATTTTCTGTATCTGGAGAATCTGTATCATGATTAAAATCTGTTAATAAGTAAATTACAAAAGATTCAATTGTATTTTCCAAAAGTTCTTGGATTCCCATAAATTCAGATGTAAAGTTTTTCATATTTTCCAATTATTTTTTACAGCAACCGATATAGGCAATTGTGAAACTTTTTCTTTATAACTTTTCAACTTCTCAACACAACTCTTCAGCAAATTATGAAAAGTTTTGTGTGAGCAGTGTGACTCGTTAATTAAGTAGAAATACAAACAGAATTGTAGTAATGCCCAAATTGTACAAATTTTTAAAAAATTGGAAAATCGCTTTACATAACTTGATTTTGCATTTTTAAGCAGTCTACTAACGGAGGTATTATTTTTTGTATAGGAGAAAACTTAGTATCAAGAAGTAAGTAAAGTTATGTATTGCGTTTAGATATTGCGAGAAAAAACAAAAGAGATTGTTGTCTTATGTTTTACTTTAACCAGTGAAAGTATGCCTAAACATCACTGTTACGGCTAATTGGAAATAGTGAAATTAATATATATGGTTAAAAGCAGATGATGAGTACCTAGCCTATTATCTGAATAAAATGAAGATGAGAAAATTGATCACAAGAGGTAGGCTATTACTAGATGATACAAAGCTAGACCTAACTGATGAAAAGTCTGAAAGGTTAGATGATGCAAGGAGGCCTAATCATAAATTATTATCATTAGGCCTAGGATAAAATGATTTTATGACCGTTGGTGAACTGTTTTAGAAGTGTAATTATATTTAGTTTGTGGACAGTGGGGAAGTGATTGCCCAATAGTTAGTCCTGCTGAATTAACATACTAATATCAACTTCTGACATATAAAAAATATTCATTGACATATTTAACTAAAATTTTCAATTTATTATGTTGAAAGGATTAATTCCAATTATTTGGTTGAAAAAATGTAAAGATGTAATTAAAAATTATATGGATAAGTAGTTATTGCGATATAAAATTGTTTTGCAAGGCACACCCATTCACAGATATTCTGGAAAACTATGGCAGCAGGCACTGCAGTAAAACCTCCCGCCTTTAAGGGCTAAGTAGGAAAAACATGAAATTATATCACAAATTATCAAAAGACTACAATTGAAATAAGTTTTAATACAATTTTCTGCCAATCCTAACGTAACACTTTCACTTAAGTTTGTCGACACGTTTAGGAGTTCCTCCATTATCGAGACCTATTTCAGTACTCCGATAATGGACCTATTGAAATAGGTCTCGATAATGGAGGAACTCCGAAATGCGTTGACAAACTTAAGTGAAAGTGTTACGTTAGGATTGGCAGAAAATTGTACTAAAACTTATTTCATGGATCCTAGCCGATATAATTTGTATAATGACTACAATTGACTATACATAAATACATTTACAATAGAAATTATAAAATATAAATAGTTCTAAGGTTTTAACAATGAATATTTATTTTTACAAAAAATATAGCAAAGATATCTTAGTGCTCATGGATGTTTACTAATACAATTTGAAAAAAATTGTAAACAAACAGAGGGCATCTAAGCAGTTTCCGCTTTTATATAATTTAAGCTGTGTTTGCATTAGGATTGGTTCTCATGACATCCCAATTGACCCACTGGGATGTTTATGGCAATAGCCTATAAACTGCCATAGTACATACATTATTAATTTGAAGGAATAATAATTGACAAACATTGGCTAACAGTAGTAAAATGGATGATATGCCCAACTGAAAACTCAAAATGGTCATAACTAGTAAATTTTAAAGTATCTGCAATAAATATTTATTATTTATTAATTCAAGAGTACAAAGTTTTTAATGGTCTAATTTTTCAACATAGTCACCCTGCTTTTCAATGCACTTGGTCCACGTTGCACACACTTTCCAATACCCTCTGCAAAAAAGGTTTTACGATTGCTCAGCAAGCCACAAATATGCCGCTTTCTTCACCTGTTGATCGGAGCTGAATATTTAAGCACATTTAAGTGGACCAATCTGATGGGGCGAGATCGTGACTGTACGCAGAATGCTCCAACACCTCAAAGCGCAGCGTCTGAAAAATTTGAGCAGTGTGGGCGGCGGAATGTGGACGCGCATTATCATGCAACACAAGAACGCTGCTTTCGACGATCGACCGCTGCGTTCAAGGCTTCAACTTGTTTCACAGCATATCACTGTAACTTACGTTGTTGATTGTTGACCCCCATTTCTAGGTAATGTTCCAAAATTGGCCCTTATGAGTCCCAAAATACAGTGACCATCACTTTTCCTGCAGAAGGTTGTTTCTTCTTGACAGGAGATCCCAGGATGCTTCCATTCCAATTTCAGAGGCGTTTGCTCTCTGGTTCGAAGTGATTAGTCCACGTTTCATCTCCAGCTATGATTCATAATTATTCCAGTTCTCCTTCATTAGCATAATGATCCATTAGTTGCTGACAGATTCTCACACGGTTTCGCTTGTGCTCTTCATTGAGTCTCCTCGGAACCCATCTCGCACAGAATTTGTGGAAGTTGAGCCTGTTAGCATGATGTCATCTGCATTTGGATTACCACTTCATCAACAGTCACTCGTCTGTTATTCAGAATCAAGGCACGAACTCGTTCAATAATGTCATCAGTTGTTGCTGTTGCAGGACACCCTGGTCTTTCCTCATATTTCACGGTTGTTCAACCACTTTTATTTTCAATCCACTTGTAAACACTGGTAAAAACCTTGTCTCCGTATTGTACTGAAAGTCTTCTGAATTTTTGCTCGGTTACACTTTCAGACCACAAAAATCAGATGACAGAACGCTGCTGTTCTTTGATGCACATAGAGAGTGGTGCGGCAAGCTTTATTTCGCAACAGCGCAAAGCAGACTGATAATCAGCAACCTAGTACAGGCGAAGCCAACGATAAGACCTAGCGCCTGGTGAGACCACAATGAGATGGAGTCAACCTGAAAAAAATTAGAAAAACATTGACTTTTCCTCGTATATAATTAATATAATTATCTTGAAGTATTACTAGTACATTATAGTTATATTTAAATTAAATTACAAGTGAAAAAACATAGACCAAGACCGGGAGTTGAACCCGGGACCTTCAGGTTTCCGTCCTGACGCTCTAGCCATCTGAGCTACCCTGGTATCTACCGATATTGGTCGATGTTATCTCACTTGTACGGTTTGTACTGCAATTATTGAATTATTTAAATTTAATTATTGAATTTAATTAAATATCCCTTGCTGAGGAAGTGTGTAAGCGGAAAAAAAAAAAAAAAAAAAATTATATTTAAAGTCCCTCCGGATCGAATTTAGGTGAAGATTATGGATGTTTGTCTACAACAAAAAAAATTAATTTCGGGCAATGGATGCCTTTGGATGCTACCTACCTTGAAAAATTATTAATCTTAAAATAATGAAAACCCATATTATTTTTATTTTTAAAGAATAATAAACTAGGCATAACCTTAGTGAGAAATATTGGTCTTTCAATCCATACTTCCTTAACACTCTTGCATTACTTGTTTGTTTTAGAATATTTTCTTTAAGTCTTTCTAATATTGTACTTAGTATAGTTATCAGTGTACTTTTTATTTAGGTTGAGGGAGTGAGTAATGTTTTACAAGATGGAACCTTAATAGATCTCTGTGGTGCGACCTTACTCTGGAGATCGGCAGAAGGTCTTGCTACATCACCGGTAATTAAACTCTGTACTAATATTAAACTAGATGATCCTGCTCAAAGATAGTGAATATTCAAACTGTTATAAATGTGAATTAGCCAAAGTTACCTTGTACATACCTATGTATGTACAAGTTAACTTTGGCATACGATTTGAATGGATTACAAGTTTGGTTTTCTAAACATTAAATGGTGCTTAATATTGAGAATATTGAGTTTATATTCTTTAATTTAATAACAAAATAGTCGGCTATACCATCCTTTGTATAAATGTTTACAATGTGTTTATAACAATACTGTACTTGATAATTATAAACTTACATTAATGCAACTCTATTAAATTGATATGTAAATACAGTATAATAATTACTAAATATTTATTCATGATATATAAATAAATTTTGTCAGTTTCTACATAATAATTTGTTTTTAAATATCCATACAATATTGCATTTTTGATATGTTTAACTACTTAATGTATGCTACTTTTAATGTATTCTAAATTAGTGTGTTTTTCGTTTTTTTTTTTCGAAAATCCCCAATATTATTATTGGACAGATGGTTCAATGTGTTTGAAATATTATTACAAAAAATATAAAATAAACATTTTGTGTTAGGTCATAAATATAAGGGTTGCATGAAACCCTTAACTTTAAGGCGTCCGACAACAAGTATGCCCCGAAAATTTTGTCAGACAAGGTTACCACTTAGTTATATATATATTTTATAAACGATTCTGAAAAAATCAGCGGTTAGGTACTAAATTTTATGACGTCATAACTTTGCCATGTTCGGGGTGTCGGACGAGCAGAAATGACCAATAAATTTTTTTTCGCATTTTATAAAAACAAACTTTTGATTAAAAGAAAGATTATGATTTAGGTTATAAATTTTTTTACCGCATCAAATCAATGACTTTGCCAGGTTCTCAAAGGAAAACTTTGCTACCGAGAATTGTTGCAAATAAAAATGTTGTCCGACTCGACTTAAATAAGAGATATACGAAGTCTCAAGAGTTAGGTAATCATAAACTTTTAAAGGCCTGGGTCCTAGGACTAATACTTCCACCAGTCAAATCGATTACACTAAGAGAGAGAGAGAGAGAGAGAGAAAAAAAACAAGACGTTAATATTGGATACTAATTTTGGATATCCAAGTTAACTGACAAGTTTTTAGTGCAAAACTTTTGAGTTCTAATATTGAATGTTTAGAGTGGTTAAAACATTTTTAGCACATATTGCAAGACTTTATGATTTTATTTTGCACAGACTTTATATTGATGAACTTTGATAAATCTCTTTAATTAAAACTGATTATGACTGTCCTTTTTTGGTAAAAACCTTATATACTACGTTAATTTTGAGGAAATATGTGATAGTTAAAATCAACTTTGACACTAAAACCTTGGCCTTTAAAACTGTCTCTCGGCACAAAATTAATTGGCTTTAAAATTGTCTTTTGATTCAAAAATCATCTGTCTAATACTTATAAGAAAAACACATTTTGTTTTAAACAAATTTACAGAGAAATAGTCATTACTGACACAAAATGTGATCAACTAAGATTAGATGTGATTTGTAAGCATTTAGCTGAAAAAACCTAGAGTTCCCATTTAATTAAACATTTAACTCGGGAACATTTCTGATTCACAGAATATTTAACAATATTAGATGTGGTTATTACATTTCAACCAATAAAAATCTACACGAATTGTCATATTGACCATCACTGTACAGATTCCTTATCGCAATGTCAACTTTCACCCGATCACGAGGTCATGTTAACCCGGCGATGGTGTCATACAGCGCTACACGGCAGTCATAGGCTATCTTTCTATACGTGGCAGTTGGTTAGGTTGCATATCTCCTAGGAGAAGCTAAGGTTTTAGATGTACACATTTCTTAATAACGGCACAACAATATTTGGAAGTATTTGGTTGAACCACTCGAAATCAATTTCGAAAAAAATCCAAATGGCTGTAACTCAAACATTTTAATTGGTAAGATAGGTCATGTGGCATTTTGTTTTAAACATCTATTTAAAATGAACAAATTTTGTATTTAATATTTTTTTATCTCTTATAGTTAGCTAGAAGTAAATTAAAGTCTGACTTTATTGAAAAAATCTGTAAAATACATCATAGTATTTGAGCACTTACTAAAAATTAAATAAATCAAATGTTCAAAATGTTTTCCTTCAACTAGTAGGCTAGTCGATTATAAAATGAACGAACTCCATTTGTTAAAGCTGGCACAGAAACATTTCGGGCAGCTTCTTGAATTTTTCATTTTTCAAGTTATCAATATTTGGAGGTTTAGTTTGGTAGACGATTTTTTAATGTTGCCCCATATGAAATAGTCCAAAGGAGGCAAGTCGGGTGATCTTGCAGGCCCATTCGACTTCGCCCCTTCAACCATTCCATCGCCTTGGAAAAGCCGTATTTAAATTATTGCGTACTTGATGACCAAAATGTGCTGGCGCACATCTTGATGATATCATACATTTTGAAATTCGGGGCCAAATTGTTTTGTTGTGGAATAATTAATTTGTTCCTGAAATATTGCTGCATATTTATCAGCATTTAAATTGTCATCTATAAAAATGGGGCATATAACTTGCTGTCCAACAATACCCATCCAAACATTAACTTTCAATGGATATTGGGTATGAGTTTTTTCACACCAGTGCGGGTTTCCATCAGACCAGTGTCTTTAGTTTTGTTTGTTTATTTCACCATTTAATAAAAAGTTAAAAAACTCATCGCTGAAAACTATTTTATTTAACAAATGTTTATCATCATCAATTTTAGCACGATCAAAATCTTCATTGGAGAGTTCCTGCACTAAGTCCTTTTTGTATGGCTTAAAATTATTTATCTTATTATTATTATTATCTTAATTATTATCTTTTAAAATTTTAAGAACAGAATGTTGACTGACATCGTGATCTAGTGCTACTTTTCGAGTAGACGAATGAGGATCTTCAATAAACGATTGTAATACATACAAAGATTTACCATTGCAAGTATTGGTTTTAGGTGTTCCACTTCGTGCTTTATTCTGAACACTGCCTGTTTCTTAAAAACGCGCAACAGTTCTTGAAACGCTACATTTTGAAATAGGAACACTCTCACAAAAAGTAGCATTGAACAGGTCGGTTACTTCTGTATGACCACTGTCTATCTCCAAAGTCTCTCATCATTAAAATTGTTATTCTTTCGTGTTCACTGAGAGACATTATTAAAATATGCACCGAAAGAAGAAAATACTTATCTTACTTGTAAAATACAAAAGCAGATTGTTCTACTTGTTCACTTAACTGTTGGAAAAAATCAGTCGTTGCACAAATTATTAATACCGCACACTCGATAAGGAAAGCTAATCTAAATCACAAACAATGCATTTTGATATGACAAAGTCCATTGTTGAACAGCTGATTATAAACATTGATTACAACACATCATTATAAAAATAACAGCTGATTATAAACATTGATTACATCACATCATTATAAAAATAACTGATTTGTAGAAATAGTAATTTAGAATAATTTCCATTTGTACTACAGTGAAAATACATTGCAATACTTCTTGTCAAATACATTAATTTTAGATAATTTTGTTTCAAAATAAAAATAAAAAAATAAAAAGATTTTAATCTATTTCTAGCTAACTATAAGGGATAGAAAAAAATATTAAATACATAATTTGTTCACTTTAAATAGACGTTTAAAACAAATAGCCCAATCAAATGTTACACAAAAAATGCGTGAACTTACATTAAATGGAGCATTAATGATTTTTGGAGAGGTGTTTTGGGCCATTACTGGGACTACAAATCCAGATTTGCAACCCTCAAAAACCTGTGCTCGAAGAATGGGGGTCGAAAAACTGTGATTTTTTTCGAACTTTTTTCGGTTTTCGTAAAATATCTCCTAAACTATGCGTTTTGTGGAAAAATGTGTCCTTAGCTTTTTTTAATTATTTTAAATTTGAAACAAAATGAGATCAAAATCATTTTTGTAAGTGAAATAATTACGGAGATACGGCTTTTCAAAGATTGACCTTTTTTTCCAAAAAGTTAAAATTATAAATTTTCTATATGTTTCTAGATGTATATCGGCGAAATGACATATCCTACAGAAAAGTCAAGAATATGGAAGTTATAGGGAATTCAATAAGCTTTAATTTGAGCCAAGGCTGGTCCTTGTAGCTCAGATAGTCTCATCGAAAATGACAAAAAACAAAAAGATGGGAAAATGCTGTTTTTAGTTGAAAGTTGAGTAAATCGTTTACTACACCATCACCTTAATTAATGGGGGTTTTCATAAAATTTTAGCGGAAAATGTTGTATAAACAAGTTGAGAAAGTTTACTGTGGTTTTTATAGTCATTGAAGAACTTTTGAAAACGGTCAGCTCAGACGAAAAGAACTGGTAAGGAGGGAAAGACAATTCACTCCCTTATAATAGTGATTGTCTTTGTTTTATGATAGTTTAGATGTTGAAACCGCCCTGAAAGTAAGTAAAAGTTTATTTTATAATAAGTGAGTGTTTAATAAATCCGTTTATTTTATAATAATAAAAAATGAGGCGTTTATTTTATAAAAGATTCATTATATAAGTTGAGTATAGCTTCAAAAATACAAGTGTAAAAATGACAGTTCCACCGGGCTTTTATTTCACCTGTATGACATCAGTGGAAGATAAAACTAATGGTCCATGAGAAGACTAATGGTCTTAAAAAAGAACGAGAAATCGCATATCGAATTTTTGTGAGTATGAAACGAATACTTACAGAGCTGTTGGCATAAATTTTAGGTGAACACATTCCTGATGTGAGAATAATTCTCACATAACAAACAACATCTCATTGACCATGAAAGAAGAATATAGTAATTATATGGGGGATGGTCGGCCACCAATCGTTTGTTTTACATACATAGGACAAAAATCCTTCATGACAAATGGTATGATGAGAAAAAAATGATGCTAAGGAGGAGCGGTTGAGAGTTGTGAAGGCTGCAGCAGAGATCATCTTAGAAGACTTCCGCTCTCAAGTTTACGATACCAGCAATTATCCTCCACCTGATGGTTTCCTTGACAATGTTGAATCTGTATTTCCTGAGTCAGTACTCCTTTTTTTTTAAAACTGTTTTCCTCAAACATAAGCTTAAGTCTATCAGTGGCTGGAAGAAAAGTTGTCTTGCTTTTTCAATGGGGCTTACTCCAATCATAATGGAAGTTGAACCATCACCTCAAACCCTTCTGCAACTGATCTCATGTAAGTGCAAGATGGCTGTACTGGGGGCTGCAATGCTGGGCAGAATGCTCAGTTTTGTGCACTTTTTGCAGGCGGAAATCCTTCAGCAATCTGTTCCCAGTTCTTCAAGTGAGGATGAAGACATCTTCCCACCCTCGACTTCATAGTCCCAGGTGATAGCACATACCAGGAACCTCACAAATGTTTGTTTAAATGTACCTGTTTGTCTAAATGTAGGGGAGAGTGGTGTACCTTAAACCTATGTGTACCTTGAACCTATATAGATTACAGCACTATCTATCAGAGTAGCCAAACAATAACACATGTAACTCATGTTACTTCCATTAGAGATTTATGTAAAGCTGTTTATGTGGTCTGAACTACAAGCTTCAGTTAACAAAAAATAAAAGAGTGAAATCAACCATCAAAAGTAAGTTTTCATATTCAACTTCTCAATTTTTTTACTTGTTCGTAAACAAAAACTGTTTTGTAATAATAGTCATGATAAGTAGATCAGTATATTAGCTAGAATTACATGTGTACAAAACCACTACAAAGTTAATCTCAAAGTAGCAAAGAGCCATTTTTGTATCCAGATACCACGTGTTGGATTTTCCGCTAACATGTTATAAAAAAAACCCATTAATTAAAATGATGGTGTAGTTAACGATTTACTCAACTTTCAACTAAAAACAGAACTTTTCCATCTTTTTGTTTTTTTGTAATTTCTGACAAGACTATATCTGAGCTACAAGAACCATCCTTAGCTCAAATTAAAGCTTATTAAATTCCCTATAACTAAACTTATATAATGAATCTTTTATAAAATAAACGCCTCATTTTTTATTACTATAAAATAAACGGATTTATTAAACACTCACTTATTATAAAATAAACTTTTACTTACTTTCAGTGCGGTTTCAACATCTAAACTATCATAAAACAAAGACAATCACTATTATAAGGGAGGGGGGAGTTGGTGATTTGTCTTTCCCTCCTTACCAGTTCTTTTCGTCTGAGCTGACCGTTTTCAAAAGTTCTTCCATGACTATAAAAACCACAGTAAACTTTCTCAACTTGTTTATACAACATTTTCCGCTAAAATTTTATGAAAAACCCCATTAATTAAGGTGATGGTGTAGTAAACGATTTACTCAACTTTCAACTAAAAACAGCATTTTTTTTGTTTTTTTTTTTTCATTTTCGATGAGACTATCTGAGCAACAAGGACCAGCCTTGGCTCAAATTAAAGCTTATTGAATTCCCTATAACTTCCATATTCTTGACTTTTCTGTAGGATGTGTCATTTTGCCAGTATATATCTAGAAACATATAAAAAACTTAGAATTTTAACTTTTTGGAAAAAAAGGTCAATCTTTGAAAAGCTGTATCTTCGTAACTATTTCACTTACAAAAATGATTTTGATCTCATTTTGTTTCAAATTTAATATAATTTAAAAAAGCTAAGGACAATTTTTCCACAAAATGCATAGTTTAGGAGATATTTTACAAAAACCGAAAAGCGTTCGAAAAAATCACAGTTTTTCGACCACTATTCTGCGAGCACATGTTTTTGAGGGTTGCAAATCTGGATTTGTAGTCCCAGAATGGTCCGGAACACTTCTGTAAAAATCATTAATGCTCCATTTAATGTAAGTTCCGATGTAACATTTGACTAGGCTAGAAATGCCTCATGCCATTTAAAATTTTTGTGTACAGCCATTTCAATTTTTTTAAAAATTGATTTTGTGTAGTTCAACAAAATCTCCCAAATATCTATCGTTGTGTGGGATATCGTTCTGAATTTTATTCTGAAAGCTTATTTAATTCTGAATTCAAAAAGAATAATAATTAATATTTATAAAAATATAGTAGGCCTACAACAAAATCGGAAAACTTGATTTCATTGGTTTTTTGGCCGCCATTTTTAACTGGTTTAGGATATGAATGTGCAAATTTGACTGTTGGTTTTCTCTTGAAATTCTTTATCGAAATGATGTAGCACATGACCACCTTCCCATTTAAAAAAACAAAGTTACATTCAAGATGGCGGATCTAAGATAGCGACTATTTTTTTTTGAAATCGTAAGAGTTATGTGCAACAATTTTTAAATTATTAAGGGGTGGCGGACTTTTGTATCACTCTGTGTACTGTTTAATCATGGATTCAGTATTTAATACAAAATTGCAGTATTTAATAATATTTATCTGCAAATAAAATTATTTGCTTAAATTTATTTATTATTTCTCAAATTGTATGTAAATGAAGTAATGATAGTCAAAATTAAATATTTGGATAGGCCTATTATTCAGGGCTGTGCGAATCCACAAATTTTAGATCGAATCCGAATCCGAATAATATTTTTTCAGTAATTTCGAATCCGAATCGAATCCGAATAATATTTTTAGGCTAATTACGAATC
>JAGFPH010000790.1:319851-338754 GCA_018207615.1 Philaenus spumarius
TAGGCCTCGTTGTTTTGGAGAAACTGTGATGACTCAATGGTATTTGGCTTTTATAAGTATAGATAACTACAACATTTCACATGAAATACGATTTGCGATAATTTTATAAAATACTTGAGTTGACATGTTATTTAAAGCAAAATAGGTTAGGTCTGCTAAAACAAATTACACTCGGATGCTATTTGTACAAACTTTAACGTAATAAATTACAATGCAAAAGTCCGTGATAAAAAAGTAATCAAAATTATTTTATACTTTTTAGTTTATTTTAAAAACGTGGTATTTTAAAAATTGTTTTTTTATTTAATTACTTTCTGCTTTTTAGTTTTATGCTAGGGTGAAATATGGTTCCAATTGATTGTATATATACTAAAACCTTGTTTATTCAAAATTATTTTATCCGAAAATTTGGTTTATCCGGACAAAATTTTGAAATTTTTTAATACTGTAAATATCTTGTTATACAGTAATTGAACTGGTTACCATAACACCCCTTGGTTTACCGCCATAATTATAACGTATTGTTTTTAAGAAATAATAATAATGATAATTTACAGTAATAACAACAGCTAACATTGCAAGTTATACCCGGACAGACAGATAGAAATACATGACGGAAACCGGGAACTACGATTGAATATTGTATTGTCATCCAGTTCTGCCATATATTTAAAATTTCAAGTCTCTAGCTCATCGGGAAGTTAGTTTAAACTCGATTGAAAAGTTCCTACCGGACAGACAGACGACATACATAAATGACGGAAACGGAACTCCGATTGAATATTGTATTGTCTTCCAGTTCTAACCTATATTTAAAATTTCAAGTCCCTAGCTGATTGGGAAATTAGTTTAAAGTCGATTGCAAAGTTCCAACCGGACAGACAGACATACATAAATGACGGAAACCGAACTCCGATTGAATGTAATGCCTTCCAGTTCTAACCTATATTTAAAATTTGAAGTCTCTAGCTCATCGGGAAGTTAGTTAACACTCGATTGCAAAGTTCCACCTGGACAGACTGACACACATGACGGAAACCGAACTAATAAAAAATGTGTTAAAAAGTAATCTGGCTTCTGTAAAATCCAAGAATATTGTAACCTACATGTGGCTACTTTATGACATAATGCCTCATAAGAACGACAAAAGTATCTCCATTTGTACTTTGCTTATTTGCAGATAGAATCGGTAATGAATTTGAAACAAATACAACTCTTATACTTAGGTAGTTTGAAGCATTAGTTCCTCTTTACTGTATTCTGTAAGCTTATTGTGAAAACTGAATTATAATAATACAAAGATTAACTAAAACATCGGTATGACATTTTAGGGAAATCTCATCTCGAATTCATTAACCCTACAACATTACTGTTCATGCAAATTTTTTGCAATGCCAAGCCAATTTGGTGCGTGTGCAAGCATATTTTCAAAAATTCGCCAAATATAGTAATGATTAAACAACCACCCAAAAGTGTTCCATAGCTTTTTTTGTAGAGAAAGATCCAAATAATTCATATATGCCAGTAAAAATTTGATTGATATAAAATTTACAAAGTTATTAGCTCAAGAAACAAAAAATGTTCATTAACGAATGGAAATAGTTCAACTTAAGGCCTTTATAAAAAGTAGTAAACATTTTTTGTAATTTTTTTCAAAATGTAAACAAGTTTTATAATTTAGTTGTAAATAGAACTAAATAAAAATATGAATCAATTTCAAATTTCTTATTTTAAAACACCAGTTTTTATGTTCCTACTACAAGACTTCTAACAAAACTAGGCCTAGTTTGAATAGTAATTTAGGATATATGCTTTGCCCAAAAATTAAATATTATTATAACAAAGTGTAAAGAATAAATCAAAGAATTAAACTGTAAACTTGTAAATTATTGTTTCATAAAAGTATTTGAATTAGTTTTACTTGAGTCACAAAATGAGATCAAATACATCAAACTTCGCGCGCAGGAATCCTATTCGAGGCACCGTGTCAAAAGCCATTGTAACTGCCACTTCGAGATCGTGAGAAAGTCAACATTTGAATTTCCTACTTGTCAGTATTTCTCAGCACTGAACGAACAAAACCGTTAGAGTAAATATGGTTTGCTTTACACCGAACGAAAGATTGAACTTTGGTCTAAAAATAGATATAAACTTATCTATACAAATATTTTGAATTGCGTAAGAGATATCTCGAATGCAAAATGTGCTGTTTTATTGGTTGAAAACTGTACAATTGCAAGGGTTTACAGAAACCTTTATATTTTCAAAACTATAAGAGTGACGTCTGATTGGAAGGCAGTTTTAGAAAATTCAAATCTTGACGAATCCAAAGGTATCTATATATTATTGTCAAAATATTTTTTTGTTAAGCGATATTGATCTTTAGAGAAGTGACAAAGTTGAGTAATTTCTTTGTGTTTTCACACTTGTCAACTTGAGTGGTCTAACAGTTGTAGGGTTAACGCCTGTGTTTATTTCATTTAATACTGACAATCATGTATAGAATTAATGGTGAACAACAATTGTTAACAACGGTTCTGCAGTATTTACATTTTTTAACCATATTGAAGTTATTTGTTCTTTTCTGATTGTAGATTGGTCCAGTTGTGAAATTAAGTATGGGAATTGAACCTGCTTTTTATGTTGATTCGGGTCCACCAACATTTTTTGCTTTTAATCCGTGTGGACACATGGCAACAGAAAAGACAGTCAAGTAAGTTTTTTTTACATATTTTAAAAAAATTACTGATTCTGTTTTATTTGAATGAAATCTAAATAGTTGCAATTTTTGCTTTAGGTATTGGGCGAACGTCGCAATTCCTCATGGTACTAATGGGTTCAGCGCATTCTGTCCGTTCTGTGCAACACTCGTAGAAGGATATCCTGGTTTCATAAGACTTATATTCAACTAAAGCTTTGCTACGAATGCCTAGTGCTTAAAAAATTATGGTTGCTTGTGTGTGACTGAAAATAACAGTTTTTTATAACTATGTAAATAATAGATTATTTATTTTAAGTAAATGGAAATCTGAACATTGAATGATTACGGGATAAAAGTACTTGGCAGCTATCAAAAATTTTAATGATTGTGTTATTTAAAAAAGAACTGAGCAAAAAAAAGAAAGGAAAATTGTACATAGCTAAGTTGTAAGCACTAAAAGACCATACAAACATTAAATGTATATAAAAAAAGATGCTCTTCTACGATTCTGTTCTGTTTAATTTTCAAACAATAATAAAATAAGTGCAACATAAACAAAGTAAAGTATATTTTAAATTATTTTTAAGCTGGTAATGATTAAGTGCAATTTCAACTTTTAAGTATAAGTGTGTGAGTTTATAGAATTTGTTTTAAATCAAATATTATAGCACTGTCTTGTATTTATGTATATTATGTGTTTAATACTATATTAAGTTTTAACAATAAGCATGATTATTTAAATATATTTTTCTTCTGGCTAGTCAAAAACAAAACTCGAATAAATATTAGAAACCAACTTTTACTTTATTCGTTGTGTGTTATTAATTACTCATTTGTTACTTTCTTAGCTAAAGCATTTTAATAGAACTTTGTAATTTTTATTTATGTAAAATTTTTGTATATTTTGAGTATTAGAATTCAAAGAGTTTACAAGAAGAAGGATTCTGTGGAACGTTATTTGTAAGGCCTGTATTACAAATATTTACTATCAAAGTTCTTTGTCAAAGATCTTTGATCAAATTTCTCTGAAGAACTATTTGATAGTGTAATTGCAATGTTTTATCAAAATCAAATTTCTTTGATGAAATATTTGATAGTGTAATATGCAATCTTTTATCAAAGTTGCCACACTACAAATTTATTTGTCAAAGATTTTTGACAAAGAACTTTGATAGTCTAATACAGGCCTAAGACCCGAGAATTTGTTCAAGAGGAAATGTTGTATTTTTATAACCATACAAAGTATGATGTAAGTTTTATTTCAGCATTTGAGGGTTCACAATCTAAAAATAATAAAATAAACACAAATTATAAATGTAATTAATGAAAAAGTCACCTTGCTCAGCGACACATCAGCTAAAACTAACAAATTATAATGCTTTAGTATAATATAAAATAGTTTATTTTTTGTTCGCTATGACGGTAAAATAGAGACGTCGAAAGTTTGGGGATTGTTTTAAATTTATATCCATTCTTTTCAAAAAAGTTAACATCACAACAAGAAAACATTTTTTTTTCATAGTGTAAAAATATTTTCTTTAAAATAAGTTGTTTTTCAGCAAAGGAAATTTAATATAGCATTTCATATTAGTTAAAAATTGAATTTAGTTTAAACTGTCAAAATGTTAAATCTAGTTGAAGTATCAATTATGTAATTATTGATAGAACAAGATTGTTTTTCCATCATTGGTATGTAATTTAGCACCTCTTTAAAAAAGATACCATATTTCAGTAAGATGAATTCAAATTTTTGTATATAATTGTCCTCAAAGTTATCACAGTTTTTGGTTTTTATGTCTGTATTAATTTTTTGTTTGTAATGTTAATAATGTGCCATTTTTTTGATTGATGCAAATTGTTCATGTAAATTTAAATTATCTATCATGTCATCTAACATCCTTAGAAAAAAGTTTTTTTAATTTTGTCCAATTTGAAAATATATTAGTCCGTTTATATGATATAAAACGGGTACCAAGTTTTGTCAGTTTTTTCAAATCTCTTAATAATAACTAAAATATTATTAACTTGGTCAAAGATTGTAGTTTTACTTTTTGTATTTGACCAATGTGATATCTCCACTAAAGGCTTTTCTGTTCAAAGTATTGAATTTAACTTCTTGTTGATAAAATTATAATATTTTTTTTGTGTCTTCCTTTTCAAAAATAAAATAATAACTTTTTTTGTATATTTTTCAACAGGCATTGGTGACAATTGGTGACATATAAAACTTTGTGTATGAATGTAAATAATACACACATTACACACAGAAGTAAGGGGTCAACCTTTAAATGTTTTATTTTATGCCTTAAAGTTAAGTTTGAAACAAATTTTCTTCAAGAAATGACTGTCTAAAATAATTAATTGCTGTCTAAGACATTACTGTTCGGGTTGTACAAAATTTTTATTTGAAAATTCAGGGAAATTACAAATTTCTAATTAGAGGTGTCCCCCATCCTGTATAAAATTGTAATTATCATTTAAACCTTCTGAAATGAAGTAAACAGTGTATCAAATATCTGTTTTATATTTTATTGAATAAGGATATATATCTTTACCATACTTGCCTGATGGAGTGTTCAATAAATTAAAGTAAATTACAATACGGTATACTAAAGTGTTTAAATTGTATATTTCAACAGTGTGTGCTTTAGCATTTCATTTCCACTTTTATCCTTTCAGGATAAGGCCTTTCCCGAAGGATCAAATACCCAAAAACTATGTTCCCAAATAGGTGGTGGTAATACTGAAACAAATAAGTAGAAAGAGAATTTTGATAAGTTACAATATACCAATCAATTCGGAATATTAAGCAAAAGTTTCAGTTATATAGAGAGGAAATTTTTCTGATAAAAGTCTAGAGGGCTTTTAAAAAAAATTTAAAATAGTCAGTCTGAATGATAAGCTATGCTTAACACATCATCCACTCAAACCTTCTTGCTGTGTCTCCACCTTATCTCAGTATCAAAAACACAATATTATTGATAAAGAAAAACACTTTCTCCACAAACTATTCAAAGTTAGTCAAAACTATTCTGAAACATCATTATTTATTAGATCACTTTAGCTAAGCAGTTAGAGAACATACATACTCTTACTCATATTTGACTATTAAAAGGATTGAACAACAAGTGCCAACTAATAATCAATAACTTTTTGACACAAATTACATTATGTCTGGTTGAATTACCAGTTTCATATTGCAATTCATACAGAATGGTCGCATCACATTAAATTACATTTTATTAGTACATCTCAAAAGCAAATATGGTTGAGGTTGGAATACATTTTTTTAGAAGTTTGTCTGCCAAGTACAGTGCGTAGTTAATATACTGTATGTAAACCAATTTTCATTGTCTGGGCGATTTACATGTGATCTCTTTAAAAATATTATTGTATTTTTATATTACTTTATGTTCTAAACATTGTACATTTAAAATCATCATGTAATTTAAACATTTATCAATTGCCATGTACGTCACGTGTGTGGGAGGAAGATAGGGAATAAATGCATGTAGTGAGTAGTGTATTCATGGATCATTGTGTTGTGTGATTTTAACTGCATCTTGTAGTGATTGTAGGAAGGGGTACATCTTGAAAGTTACAGCTGCCTAGTGTGTTTTGTGCATTGTGAAGCGTTCAGTGGGACCAGTGTCGGAAAGCCAGAAACCAAAAGACTGCTTAGTTTTTAGTTGTTGCTAAAAGAGCTGGCTAACATACTTATTTATTAGCCAAAGATAAGAAATCGAATGTAAATAAAATGATAAAATATATAAACATAACAAATTACCTACTTTTAAGTGTCTAAAAAAATTTCAATTGAAAAAAGAAAACAATTTGCTGGATGTAACTGAAAGTGTGTGTCTCTGTGATTCAAATTAAATTTGTATATAATTTGGTTCAGGGATTGTAATTTTTATCAAATTTGTGCATTATTTATGTTCAGGTACTGAGTTCCAAATTTATATAACCGACTTTAATGCCTAACCACATTTTCTGTTTATAACTTCTGCTTGGCTTCAGTTACTTTGTACATATAATATTTATTAGGACTTTTGAACATATGTACTACATAAGTAACATTTTAGAAGTAATTAGTTTAATAAGCCCATTATCTGTTAGATTTTGAGTGGATAAGAGATAAACAGGCTTAATGTGGTGTTGTTAATCTTTGATTGTGATTATAATATTTTAAAGGCCTTTTTTATTATCAAGTCTATAGATTACAGCACTAAAGTAAGACTGTTTGTCTAGTTTTTACTAAAAACCGAACAAATCATTTTAATTAATAATTTTATTGAGTGACAATTCATTTAGAATGTATATTTATTACAAATTGAATAAATTTATGTGCAACAATAAAGCGTATGATTTTGTATCCTATAGTTTAAAATTAATTAGTGTACCTGTTTCATTATGGAGGTTAGTATATTAAAAAAAAAAAAAAAAACAAAGTATAACTATTTAAAGTGTATAATTTAATCTAATTATTCAAGTCTCTATATGAGTTGTCTCAACAAGTTTATACTTGACCTTAAAAAAATCCTTTTCGGCTTGGCCAACAGCGCAGGTAAATTTCAAAGTTCACCTTATTTACTCTAATATGCTATACATTAAACAAATTCATTTGCCCTAAAGGTTGCAGTTTTACAAGAAAAGTTTCTGAAAAAATGTTGGTAATATTTAGAATATTTATAATCATTCTGAACGGATTCGATATTGTGTTTACTAAGGGTGTATTGAATTGTTTGTTCTGCGACATCATTTTCATGTTACCCGTTGCAGTAAGGATTGGTCGTATCAAAAATTATTTCATGCAAAAGGTTCATATAATATTTTGAATGTTTGCAACAACAAGAGCGGATATTAATAGAGATGTACATTTTTTTACTATTAACCACTAATGTTTGTCACTTTTAACAGTAAGGGTTGGTCGTATCAAAATAAAAATGTGAGAAGGATAACCTTAACTCTGAATAGATATGATACTGTGCCTACTAAGGGAGTTATGAATTTGTGTACAGTAGACTCCCGATTATTCACAACCAGATTAACCATGTTGTGACTTGACCACGATTGCAAAAAAAAAAATACAGTAAAAATCTAAAATTAAATCAAAATTGTTACAGCGACGAGTGAAGTTAAGTTTAAAGGCCCATCATCTAAGCTTAAAATAACCTACTCAACTGCCCGCTACTACGTACAGAGAATATTAGACTTCTTGGAAGGTGAACAGGTTACAACGCTTGTTATCTAATGGTGTTGAGAAAAATCCATTTTAAAGTACGTAATACTCTATTTAAAATGTTATTATTAACCCTAAACCTTTAGTAAAGCCTAATTGTGTAAGCAATTACTTTATTTTACTTTCATGTAGTTTTTTCGGATTGTTTTTGGTTATTTTTGGAATATCGATGATTTTGATTATCCATTTTGGATAACATACTGGGTCCTTCAGACTGCACAAGTCAATCTTTTTTAATTTAGAAGAAAGGCCTTTGGGTCTGGTATGTCAAAAATTTGCTACCATCCCATCCAAAATAGTTACCTACTACTGTAATATATTTACAAGAACATACAGATATAAAAATTTTATCCTTTAACAGTTTTATTTGTTAAACTATTCGCTGCAGACGAATAGTTTATTTTAAACAGTAAACAAGTTTTCAAAATCACTGATTTTAAAGTCATATCAAGTTGAATAAGAGAAAGTGATGGAGCCTGAAGTTAAGTTGAGCAGTTTAATCAATTTCAAGTTGTTGACCATAAGCATGACATTACAAGTTTTTAACCCTGAAGTAATGATTGGTGGGTAACTTGTACCAGTAATTTTAACTGCCAAAATAAACAGCTTTAATATTTAGCATTTTAGTGACAACAATTAATTGCAATCATTTGTTAAAGCACAAAACTTTAATGAGACAAGTTAGAGATGGTCAAGCTTTGTTTTAAAGACATGTTTAAAGTGCCATGTGCTCGCTATGATTCTTTTAGCAAATTTCTGCCTTTAAATCATTTAGTTAAAACTGTTCAATTTAGAATATTCCATTTGAGTAAGCAATGCTTCAATCAGTGGTGCACCGAGGATTTGGCTTTGGGGGGGGGGGGGGGCTAAGCTCAGGTCAGAATATGTATATATATTCAACAAATCCTAAACGGATGAACATTCTTTAACCTATCACAAAGTCTTGAACATTATATATTTTTTTTAAGTTAATGGTGATGGGCTTGAGTGAGACAATAGTGCAATATAAACATTTTTTTAGCAAGATCACCCTTGAGTGACGGTCTAGCTACCACCCCAGCGCGCTGCCTGTTAGGGCCACGTTATACGAGGGCTGAAAACTCCGTGTTTTCAACGTCGCGTTAACATCAGTTAAATGGAACTACTGTGGGCCATGTTTTACGAACGCTATCAACGCTGGCAAATTCAAGTTAACCGGTAGTTGAGCGTTGCCAACGCGGATTGACGCGGGCGCTATCAACGCCGAACAAAGTTATATGGAGCGCAGCTACCAGAGAGGCCACAGTAGAATAACTACCAGAAAGTAGTTTATTTTTTATTTCAAAGTGATTATTGTGTACTTCAAAATGAACACGAGCGAGCCGAGTCGACACGGACGGAGTCGATTTTTTCCACGCTCTGACAGCATACTGGATCGGGTTGATTCGGCTCCCGCTCCATGTGGGTTGGGTATGGATATAGCCACAGGTCAAAACCAGAAAGAACGTTCGATCTCTTCCACTGTTCGTCCATGATAATTTTGCAATTCATGGTAGTTGTGCCAGTAGTTGTTGTGAGGTGGAATGCACGTGCATCCTTCCGAAACATGTCGGAACGATGCGGGTCTGTTAGATTTATCCACTGCTATGGATTTCCGCGACGGACCGGGTCGGCTCGATTAAGCTCAGCTCGTGTAAGTATAGCTGAAGCTTGATACATGATTTGAAAGCACTGGGTGTGTACCCCACCGACTAGCTCTCCTGATAAACAATTTCTCATGTGTTTCTATTATTTGTAAAACTCCTAGACAGAATGACTGAATGGTTTCCATTTTGGAAATGAAGGACGCAACATTGACAATGCTTCAAAAACGCTGTATATAACACGGGACCCACACACAGGACTGTTTGCCTCTGTGGAGTTTTAAATAAGTCTATCATTCAAAATATTGTAAAAAAACATGAAATACTGAAAGAAAAATTTAACCTGAAAATACTTACAAATTGGTTATTTTTAGTTTGATAATTTCAAACACATATCCTGTAACCCCTCTTCCTCTCCCAAAATTATGCCCCGCATCCACCCCTGACTGAGGCTCCGTCATAAGTCTGGGCTATTATAGGAAGACCACTTATTCCCAATCGTTCAAAAATACTTAAGATAAGTAAAGCTCTTCAGCTTTCGGTCATTAGAAAGAACCATTTCTAAACATAAAAGAACGTTCATGGGTGGTTAGTTCATTGTCAACATAGTGAATGCATAAGAAAAATTGTTACCTTTGTAGCTCTTAGGTATCGACCATAATAGAAAAAATCTAACACATGATTTCACTTCATCATTAATTTTCTCAATAAACATAGTAGAAATAATTTGAATTATTTCACTACCTTTCTTCCTGGACTGTTTATCTATTAAATGTTTTTCTCCACAAAGAAGATGGCTTTTCATGTTTATCAAATCTCGCTTTACGTAGTTTTTTTGCAGTTTTGAAATCCACATTTTGTAAATACTTCCTCTGAAGAAGAGAATTCGAGTCAAACATGCAGAGCATAACAATATGCTGCATCTTTTACTAAACTTAAACTGTATTCAAGCCAAGGATAGTGATCAAAATCCTTTGCCAGTTTGTTTTTTGTTTGCCAGTTGCAGTGAAAGAATAATTACCCAGTTTGGGCTGAACCGGCCCTAATTCTCTAGTTCTTAGATCATTATATTTTTGCTCACTTGTAATAAGGTCCAAGTCCATTTGAATACCAATGGTCACATCACTGCTACTAGGCGTTGATTGTACACTTGCAATTGCACCCGTCATTTCACCACTTAGTTTATTGTCACTGGTTAGTTTTTTGAAGTAGTCTGTCACATGCTTCATTGCGGGATATGAACACTGCCGCCAATGTACATAAATTAACTTTAATAAAACCTATGACAGTAGCACAGCACTTCAAGAACATAGCACAACAACTCTGACGGCACTGCTCATTGTCAATGACATACCCTAAACTACTTCAGTGCAGCGTCACAACAATACTGGCGAAAGTGGCGATAGGCTGGCCGTCGGGAGAGAGGGGGGCTAGTGTGGATAGTTATTTTCATGTTCTAATAATGATTTCAAAATCATCAAAAAAGAAATGTTTTGTGATATGCTAAGAAGAGGTTTTATTTACCATGATCTCTCTGAATTTAAAAACTTCTATTGTTTAATTTTGATACTTAAATTTAATTTTTAATAAAATGTTACACTTTGTTACAGGTAGGGGCTAAAGTGGACTATTAAAAATTGTGGGTGGGGCTAGTGTGGACGGAATAAAAAATGTATATTCTTTTGTGTATAATCAAACGCAAAACATTTTTTATTGACAAATACAATGAAATTATTATTATTTATTACAAACTATTGCTATTTGTAAAAAAATGTATCATATTACAATA
The DNA here is from genome assembly GCA_018207615.1 of Philaenus spumarius. Classification (NCBI taxonomy): domain Eukaryota; kingdom Metazoa; phylum Arthropoda; class Insecta; order Hemiptera; family Aphrophoridae; genus Philaenus; species Philaenus spumarius. Next base: position 331,206 of record JAGFPH010000790.1, read on the forward strand.
GATTATATGAAATTTGTAAATACTGTAGTAAGTATTTTATGTTGTTGAAGGCACTTATAATCATTTTTGGTTATCTATAACGTACAACCATTGTTAGTTTTTTTAAACTAGTTCCTACATGTAAGAAAACATCAGTTATTATTTCTTTTAACAGTTTAACCTAAGGTATGAAAAAGTAGGAATAGAACAATTATTTCTGCTGCTGTCACTTATGCTTCATGAAACCCAACTTGCTATTTTTGCTAAAATTATAATTATAAATGCTTATTTTACTTCATATAATAACTACTAATTTTATTCTAAATGTCAAATAATTTCAAAGCCTTTATTTTCAGATAGAATTTTAATTGCTTCATCAGATCCTTCTGTTTTTGATTCGTTTTTATTTTATTGAGTTCTGTTGTTTTGCCTCTTGGATTTAAACATCAAACGTTTCCTCATTTTCTCATCAGCTTTCTTTGCTTGTTGGGAGTGCTTCTCCTCTTTTTATTTTAATTTCATTCTTTTCCTTTCACTCATTTCTTCAAGCCATCTTTTCTCTGAGGTATCTGTAAAGATTCCCAATTTGCCTCTTTCTCTTTCATTTGATCTTTCTTTCCTACGACCACTTTTTAGAAAAGGTCAAATGATTTCTGGTGTTACTGATGGTATAGTAGAACTCTTATTAAGACTGGAATGGTAACGTGACTTGTACTTAGTATATATTTTTTTGGAGTTAACTATGGAGTTATTAAAAATGTTACAGTGACACGATGGTTGACTGTCAATGGTGGGATTCTACCCATCTCATTTTCTACATGAAATATATTTTTACGTAATTGTACACATTGAAAAAGTAAAATGCAAACTTACTTTAATTCAGGAATCATCTGACATAAAATTTTCAGTAAGCGAGGACTTTTTAATTTTTCAAGTTATTATGTTTTGTCAGCGGGAAACTTGTAGGAAATTACAAGTACTAAAATTTTTGTTTAAACATGTTTTGGTTTTTAATGTAGTTGATTAACGACAATAAAATTGCGCTCGAAACTAAACTATTGCGCTCGAAACTATTGGTCCGATCACGCTATTCTATTTATTTATTCTGGATTCACGTTTTTATTCATTAGTTTTCATAATAAAGTATATTTTAGTATTTGTTTTTTATTGCGTTTGTAAATAATTTCGTTAATTTATAAAAGTTTTGTAAATCCTATTTTAAAGTGAGAAAACAATAACTGAAAGAGAAGAGCATCTCGTAGTATTTTGTTATAATTAATTATATTTTCAAATAATAATCTAAGAAAAAGAAAAACCAAGAATAATTCTTGTTTCATACAAAGCTAAAATTTGGAAAACCTGATCTTTTAGTGTACTTTCAAGTACGGTACAAAGAGTTTACCTGGTTTTAGAAGCGCATTTATATTAAATCATTAAATTTGAAGTTTGTAAATTGTGTATGCTTGGTTTCTTAAGAGCTTTGTAACATTATATTTGTGTGTATGTTGTTTTCCAATGTATGTATGTGTATATTCATGGTGATTATTTATTGTAACAAAATGTTAGGTTATACAGGATGTTCCATAACTATCGCCCCCTCTACGTTTTTTAAAATTGCAAATAGGATACGGAAATGTTTATAGTTTGTATGATATTAAAAAAGGTTGCATCCCAAAACTTGGCCCTCGCCCAAAAATGGGGGTTTGGAGACTCAAGAATAACAAATTCATGCAAACCCCACTAGTGATTGTAAATTGTGTATGCTTATTTTTCTTAAGAGCTTTGTAACATTATATTTGTGTGTATGTTGTTTTCCAATGTATGTATGTGTATATTCATGGTGATTATTTATTGTAACAAAATGTTAGGTTATACAGGATGTTCCATAAATATCGCCCCTCTACGTTTTGTAAAATTGCAAATAGGTTTTTTTAGATTTTCCTACGTGATTGAATGTTTTTTTTGGAGTTTTTTCTAAAAACATGCTGATAGGATGTTAATCAGCACATTTTGTTTTTACGCAGCCTTATAGCTAGCTTGGTTTCCCCAAAATCGATCAAAACGTAAAATAACATAAAAGTAACTGGTCCAAAGCCATGTGGTGGACTTTAAATTGGGGGCATCTTCTCATCCGAGGCCGATGGGCGAGTTTTTACGCTGCGAGCGAAGCGAAGCTCATAACCCGTGCTACTTGTTTACATTACGGTAGCTCAATCCCTTACGCGAAGAATAAGCGTACACCTAGTTATGGAACACTCGGTATAATTATTTCGTAGTCTAAGTGTACCATACTTTGCTTTAAATTATTTTAGTTGTTGCTTACGTGATCGATTGTAAATAGTTTATATAAAGATTAGGCCTATTATTATTTATTTATTTCTGTTTTTTTCTCCCAGTTCAAAATATTGACCATAAAACTAAATCTTTTAGAGCTTTTTCGCCAAACGGTCATAACTATTGCCTGGAAAACAAACTTTTTATAAGCTTTAAATATCCCAAAAGCAGTAATGAACAATCTAACGCCTTATTCGAGAAAGGCTGAAATATATATGTTTGGTGTCAAAACAAAAACTGTTTTGCAATTTTACCTAAGTTTTTGTATATTTCATTAAATATTTTACCAATTTTAAGTCCGATTTTACGAAATAAAGTGTTTATTTGTTAATTACTGTTGCATGCATATTTTACATTTACCTTGTATGGGACATTTTTTCAACAAAACAAACTTAGAAGACTTTACAATATTTTACAGTAATAGATTATCAAATCAAATTCAGGAAAAACCCATGTTCAAATAATGTTAATTGGAGATTTAAGATAATTTTTATACAGTATTTGACATAACATTTTTACGTTAAGTTACAAAAAAATCATTTACTACTTAAAATTGTTTTTAATTCATTAAAAAAAGTATTCAATTTATGCCACATTTTATAATTTGGTTATTAAAAACATTATCAATAATAAATCATTGTTCAACAGTACTGTATAATTTAGTTGCAACGTGCGCCAAAAATTGAAACATGTGCTTGCTCCCTCCAAAACTAAAACTAAATTATTCTCTTCATTGGGGATGTTGAAAGGAGGTCAAAGCAGTTTGTGCCAGACAGTGCAAGAGGCAGATATATTCGCGGTCTGGTGGTGCGGCGAAATTTAAACTCTGCCTATAATGTCAGTTTCGTCTCAAGGAGCAGCAAAAGACTAGTGGCGCTCTGAGTGACTTCGAAATGAACTAACATGCAAGCGTCCGCTTATAGCCCATTAGGTTTCGCTTCTTATAGTGTTGTTTCTTCAATGATATCACCAGAGCAAAACCCATTAGTATTGGAATGGTAACTATTCGTATTTTATCGGCGGGCATTCAGTGTTTTTCTTCTATAGTCTAGAGGAAAGGTTTTTGCTCAGACAATAATAAACAAAAGCGCCATACCTCCCTACCCAAGGCCAGTGCGTTAATGAACGTGGTTGCATGTGGATTACTCTTTGTGTGGGAACCATCTCTGCATAAATTTTACGAATAGTTACCATTAACGTAACTTTTTTAGTCGGTGCAGTCTAATAGTTTTTAATATTATTGTACATATTTTATGTTTATTTAGTAAAAACTGTGAATATTGTCTGTATGTGTCCCTATTAAAAGAGAAGGATGACAAACAACTATTGTGTACGATGTGACACACCCTTCTGTAGAGGAGACGTCTGCAAAACGTGCTCCGAGGATATCTAACTTTGTATCGCTGTATCTCTGCAAGTAAGAACTCTATTGTAATTGATTTTCTTGTTTATGAAAGTACAGGGCCGGATTTCCCATTAGGCCCGGGCCTATGGGAGCAAGCTCATAGGGGGCGCACGGCTGAGAGAAAAAATTTTTTTAAAAAAAATATCTAGAAATAAAAATAAATAGCCATAACTTAACATATTTTTTGAATTGATTACAAAAAAATCATTCTGATTTTGAAGTTCATTTGAACAAATTTTTTATTTGCCCCAATTGACTAAATTAAACAAAACTTAAATTATTAACATAGCAATGGCCATGCTTTGTTGCGGGTTGGATCGTTTTGTTTCAGTCCCACAAACGTGAGATCACTATTTAATACATAAAATTACTAAAAGTGTTTTAGGCGGCATTTTGTTAAGCCCAGAACCAAGTAAATTACTAAAAAAACTTGCAATGATAAAATTGCATCGTGGAGTGTTGTAATTAACATATAGGCCTGATATAATTTTTTAATGAAGGTTTTTGGGAAAGTATAACTTTAACCAGACTAGGGGGCGGAAAAAATGATTGGGCCTAGGGGCGCCAAAATGCTAAATCCGGCCCTGTGAAAGTACATATTATTTCACAGTAATTATTGTTAAAGTAATTATTGATAATAGTAAGGTATTTTATAATTTATATTGTTTATATATTTAAACAATTTTAAGTATACTTAATCAATGTCTATTTATAATTCATTATTTTTTTACAAAAGTGTTTATTTATAATAACTTTAATTCCTTATTTTATAATTTCCATATGTTGGATGTAAGAAATATGTATAAATATAATTTTTAATTGGCTTTTATATAATTTTTTGTCATGGTAAACCTATAGTCGTAATAAAATTAAGAATAGATACCTGTAGCGTATCTCCTAGGTAGATTACCATTCCAGGGTTAAATAAAATAAAAATTTTTAAGGAAATTGAGGACTGTGAAATAATTACTGTAAATAGGCAATATTTTTCCTATTTTAACCAGTGTTACACAATTTTAAATTACTGTTTTATTTTCAAACATGAAATCAAAGTTTTGTGGGATTTGAACTTCTAAAACTCTTTAGTTATGTAGGTACTGTACAATTTGTTAATTCATAAGACGTATTTTATGAATTTATTGATCTACTTTCTAATATTAGTCATTTAAGAATGTTAGCCTCTTATCTATACTCATAACTATACTATTTTTGTCATATATCTTTCAAAACATTAATTCTAAGTATATACCAGACTGTACATCAAATAATAAGATGTAGGTATGTCAAATACAATGTCAGTTTTATGAGTTTGTTATATGGTATCAAACTTTTATAAGTATAAACCGTAATTTTGTATACAGTTTTTTTGTGTACAGTATTTTTCAATCTACTTAAAGTTACAACAGATTAGAAAATGCCTTCCATTAAATGGTTTCATCCCGAGGCAAGTTTTAGGATGGAGTGAGATCCGATTATGGCGCCCCTTTGCTTGCCCCTAATATATACTAGTTGTGCATGCATATTAAGTCCCTGCCTAATTTGGTGATTTGAAAACAGCCATGCTAGTTGGTACTGCACTGTCTACACTCCTCACATTACCTATATCAGAGGTGTTCACACGGGAGAGTCACGAGGCAGTCTGCACCAATGAAGGTGGGGGGGGGGGGGTGTTAAAAAAAGAGTGTTAATATTATTGAAGAAAGTAGCATAAAACCTTGTAGTGGACGACCTTCAACCTCAACTACTGATGAAAACATTGAGCTAGTACGGCAACTTGTACATGCAAACAGAAGACTAACGATTGACAAAATCGCGTTTGAGTTAAATTTATCACACGGTAGTGTCCACAGTATCCTTCATGATCACTTTAACATGCATCGAATTTGTTTGCAAATGGTTTCAAAAATGCTCACTGCCGAACACAAAGAAAACAGCTCATGACAACGCCCCTGCACATCAGTCTCTGTTAGTACGTAACAAGAACAGTGTTGACACGCTAGAACTTACTTGCCCGACCTGGCACCAGCCTATTTCTTCCTTTTCACGCAGTTGAAAACATCGTTGAAAGGAGGCAGATGCTGAGGCAGTCAATCAAAATGCTACGAAAGAGATGAAGAACAAAATAACACTTCAGGTACAAGTTATGAACAAAACTTTTTAACAGACTACACTAGAATCACAGGAAAATTTCATTCATTAAATTATATTATACATTTTTCTATAGATTTTAATAGCGATTTAACCCATGCGAGATAGTGCTACTATCAGTTGAAAACAGCTGAACCTTTTGAAGTAACAGCTGTTGTAATTTTACCATAATGGATTGTTTACATACAAAACTTTTTAACATACTACACTAGAATCACAGGAAAATTTCATTCATTAAATTATATTATACATTTTTCTACAGATTTTCATAGTGATTTAACCCATGCTAGATAGTGCTACTATCAGTTGAAATCAGCTGAACCTTTTGAAGTTACAGCTGTTGTAATTTTACCATAATGGATTGTTTACATACAATACTTTTAGGTCCTAGTACCATAAAGAAGTCAGCTGGGTTTTGACTCAGCTGACTTTTTGAGCAAATAGTAAATAACTACAATAAAGAGTCATTTTACGGACGTAACGTTTGCATTAAAAACATCACTCTATAATGTAGTATGATAAAAACATATGTTATGTATTTCTTCCAATTTTTATAATGCACAATCAGTGTTTTGCTGTGGTAAAACCAACTACATTAAGTCAATCCTGTACACTTGTTTGTTTACGAATTTTACAAAGGGTCTCGTGGATCGAGAAAAGGAAAATCGAGAGCACGAGATGTGATACATTAAAAACTAAAACTAAAATAACAACAGTAATATGTCACTCACCAAAATCAGACACACTCCTCCAACTCAGATGACTTGGTCAACCACTTACAAAGGGGATGATAGATTTAAACAAACTTATAGAATTGACCAAATTATAAGATTTATTAATATATTTATATTAATATAATAATATATTTATATTCCGTTTAAAAAACTTTTATCTAATTTATATGCCCTTATTCTGAAAAATGTACACACCCTTAAATTAAAAGATTTTACACACCCTTAACAAATTACAAAATTACAAGTGTATATATATTTTTAAAAACGTACCCCCTTTAATTTATACTTTTAAAACCCTCCCTTATTACACAAAGAAATAAAAACCCTCAAAAAAACAACGGTAAAAAAAAAAAACAAACGGACAAAAAAAAAAAAAAAAATTACAATAATTATTCTTTTTGCAATTTCAAACCTACAGAGTGGAAATCTCAGTAAGTAGGTAGCATAACATAGTCAGTTTCTCTGGTACCAGTTACAAGTAATTATATATATATATATATCATCATAAAACATTAAACTTAATAATGTAATTATTTGATTTCTGTATCATTAGATAGATACAATATTTTGGTTGGTCAACTTAACAAAAGATAATTATTTAGAAAAATATATATATATATATAAAATAGACTAAGATTTGAAGTTTTTGAGACGTCTTTATGCATATACAAAAAATATGAATTAAAAATAAACCCTTTGGGTTTGGATGCCTAATATTCTGCTAGCACTCCTCTCTAAGTTTCTCTTATTAATATTCTAAACTACGGTACAGTAAACCTAAATGACAAATTTAATTACAACAGAATAAACACTTATATAACATTTGGTAACCTTTCGCTGCATTCGAAAAGGTTGAATATTTTTTTCACTGATACACAACACTTTTCATTTATTTACAAAAAAGGGTTTATTAAAGTTCTTGGAGCAAATTTCTAGAAATGATTTTTAG
>JAGFPH010000790.1:341606-366221 GCA_018207615.1 Philaenus spumarius
CCCCCCCCCCCCCCCCCCCCCCGAGAAACTGTCCTGGAGCCGCCCCTGCGACTGCCCCAGTCACTGTCACTGTTTATGCATCCAGGGAAGTGAGTTTTATGCAACAAGTTGAGCATCTTCCATAAGGTGCCCACAGGATTATGTGGTTTTGCAGCCACTACTTGTTGCAGTCTAGCTGTCTCCTTTTATCTATTCACTGTGTTGGTGAATGCCTTCCAGGAATCAAGTTTGGCTTGCCTGGTTGCTTTACTCTATGATGTGAGAGCTAAATGGTACTCTCTCCAATCACACCATTCATAGGGCAAAAAGGACGAATTGATTGGGGGTAAATAGTGCTTCCATCTTCGCCAGCTTGTATTGACTCGAAAATTGACAACCGTTTAGGGGAGCTTCTTACCAAACTGACAATATCTCTGATATTAGAAACGTAGTCTCTAACCATGGTCTCATTTTTCATTGCTTCTTGGGCCAGTAAATTCAAAGCATTCTTTACATAGTTTCAAACATTTATATAGTTTATTCCATACTCCCGGCAACTCTCATCAGAGCACTCCCTGTGAATTGCAACACATGGCTCCCAAATTCTTTTAAATGAATATCATTTTTATGTTTATTCATTTAATCTCAATCATCCAAATAATTTGTATATTGAATTCTGCCCTTTCTCTAGTAAAACATGTAACCATCCTGATAATACATACTTAACGTTTTAATAATTAACCAAATCAGTCATTATATATATTGTTTCCACTATCATAATACAGTATGACCTGTCACATCCGGATCCTCCCATAGTTGGACGCATCTTTATAAGCTTAAAAAATCTTGCAAGAAATTGTTTAAATTTGAACACGAATGAAGGTGCAAAATGTAATGATTATGTGGGTTGTTTAATTTGTTTGTATATCAAATTTTGTTGGTAGCTATACTTTATTTTCAATAGGCCCCTATGAATAATAAATCAATAATTAACCACGGTACATTTTAAATGTAGCCTACAGTAGCTTAACTTCTATTATCCTTATCCAGTAGAAGTTAATTGAATAACAGTACTTTATTTATGTAAAAACATAGAGTTTTATGGTAAAACTATAAATTATGGTAAAAACTAGTGAACTTGATAAATTTACAATAATATCCTACCAAAGTTTATAAAGTGGTTGTTAGTACCATATAATATAATAATGGTTGTTAGTATATTATAATAACTTAGACAAATTTTCTTTAGGACAATCGTAAACTTTGATCTAATTTACAACATTAAAATTTCCTTAGTAAGCATATTTTGTATAATTATGTACATTAATAATAATAGGACCTATGCAAAAACAATAATTCTAAAAGGAAAAAGATAGGCCTAACCTATAAACCAAAAAATACAGATAAACGGACGAATATGTAAGTATGTTTTAGATTTAGTAGCTAATAAACTCATTTGAGGTATTTGTGTTTAGTTATTTGGTGAAATTACCAGCATAAAATATAACCTAATTTTATTGAAATTCCGTTTGCAATATTCCATTAGGCCTGTAGGGGAGTAATAATTCCAATAATTATAATTATTAGCATTATTTTTTTTTTTTTTAGGCGGAAAAATGCATTTAGACAGACCTCTTGTTAGAGAAGGTACTGTGGGGCTCAATTCAGAATAAGTCTGGCAATACCCACTAAACGACCGCCCTCCCCCCAAGTAAGGAAGTAACTCTGGCTCCGAACACAGGCACAAGAGTGTATCCGCCAGCCTCTCCTGAGAAGCTATACAACACTCATGTACCATGTGTAATGGACAGAGACACTCCACATGCATCACTGGGAAGGAGCGTCAGCAGCATCTAGGGGCTATTCCCTAATGACTGCTAAATCAATCTGAAACTCACTTAATAGAAAAGAAGGCAAACTGGTTAGTGTTAATCTTGATGGAGTCGCAGCGTGAAGAAACCTATGGCGGGTCGTCCAGGATAGCGGCAGGCCGAGGCCTGGATGTCGAGTCTCCTGCAGATCTCGGCTATATGAGGATAGCATGAGTTGCGTGCATCCTGAAACAGTTTAGTAAAACATCTTATAGCAAAAACTTCTAGGGTAGGGATACCAGCTGACCCTAGAATGGTGGAGTTCCTCACATACCATGGCTGCTGCGTGAGTCTGCGAAGAGCGGTAGTCTGAAGAGTCTCCAGCTGTTTCCTACTGGATTTGCTGGCAAGCGCCCACCAAGCAGTAGACGCGTACATCAGCACTGAACGAACTATTAACAGAAAAATCGTTAATTTAGTGTTTACTGGCAAGGGGCTACGCCTTGCCAACAAGGGTGAGAGGAAACCCTGAATTTTCTTTCCTTCGGAGACCTTGTTCTGCACGTGTCGCCTGAAGTTGAGTCGACTGTCCAGCGTTATGCCGAGGTACTTGACAGTAGGCTTCCAAGGGATAGCCACCCCATCAAGTTTCACGGCACGTGTCATTCTACGCCTTTTCCTGAAACAGATGGAATCAGATTTATCAGCATTTATCTTAATCCGCCATTTCTGCAGCCACGGGGACAGCGCGTCCATTTGTTTCTGCATGGTATTTGCTGCGTAAGCCGGATTTACACTACTACAGTGTAGAAACGCTTCATCAGCATACAGCGAGAGTGTCACACCTGGAATAGTTGGAAAGTCGTTAGTATAAACCAGATACAGTACTGGTCCCAGGACACTGCCTTGGGGAACACCAGCAAGTATAGGCCGCAGAGTGGAAAGTTCGCCGTCTACGAAGGTCTTGAAGGATCTGCCTGAGAGGTAGGAGCGGATCAAGTGCACGGCAGCCACCGGTACAGGAGACTCGCTCAACTTGTAGAGAAGGCCTTCGTGCCATACATTGTCAAACGCCTTGCTGACGTCTAGCAACACTGCAACAGAGGACAAGAACTTATTGTGATTATCAACCAGCTGGTTGATAACTCGAACGAGTTGAAGGGTAGTGGAGTGACCACGTCGGAAGCCGAACTGCTCTGGTCTGATGTAGTCCTCTAGATAAGGCTGCAACCTGGAAAGAAAAAGACGCTCGAATATTTTTGAGATGGTCGGCAGTAGAGATATCGGGCGATAATTCTGCGGAAAGAGGTGATGGTCCTTTCCTGGCTTCGGAATGAGGAATATATTTATCACGCAACTGAACCGCTGACGTGAGTTGAACAAATTTACAAAATTAAGTTTATATGTTTTAGGGTTTCAACCAACTATTTGGGAAATTGGTCTGCTGGGAGACGCTGTCAATAGTCTAGCCAAAGTTTAAATAAATCTTTGCAGAGAGCAGCACATTACGGAACAGATCTGAAACCGCAATATTCAAATAAGTATGTAGGTAGCAGCACCTCCCGGGATAATAATTCTAATTATTAGCAATATTTGATAACAATAAACCCAAAGTTTAAAAAAATCTTTGCAGGTAGCATTTTTCCGCCTAAAAAAAAAAGGTAGCACTACGGACGTGCAGCGCTTTCTAGTAGTTAAAGTATCAACTACGATCATCATGATATTAATATTTGGCAGAACCATTTCAAAATAAATCAGCAAAAATACTTACCTAATTTTCCTCAGTGAGGCAGCATTTTTTTTGTCCCGCTTCACTGAGAAAATTGACAGAGTTCCGGAATTATGACTGTTGTAACCGTAAGATGTTGTCACCTGGTAGATAAAAGTAAAACTATTTATAATTATTTTGCAACAGGTTGGAAAGTGCTGCTACCAGCTTTGAAATTGTTAACTATTATTTATTCCTACAGTAATTATTGTAACAGCTTTCTAGTAGTTAAAGTAACAACTACGATCAACATGATTTTAATATTTGGCAGAATCATTGTCAAAATAGATCAGTAAAAATAGTAACCTACTTTTCCTCAGTGAAATAGCTCTTCTTTTGTTTTGTCCCGCCTCACTGAGAAAAATGACAGAGCACCGAAATTAAAACTGTTGTGTCCGTAAGGTGCTGCCACCTGGTGGATACATTTAATACTATTTATAATTATTTTACTACAGGCTGGAAAGTGCTGCTACCAACTTTAAATTGTGAACTATTATTTGTTGTATTAGATATTTTGGTAGATTACCTACTTTATAATAAATAAATAAATTACTTTTTGTAAATTATTGTCCCGTAAGGTGCTCCCACCTGAGATTCATTTTCATCTATACACTATATAAAAAAATATGTCACAGTGTTTGTTATCGAACTCCTCCGAAACGGCTTCACCGATTTTTATGAAATCTTTTGTGTATATTTGGCAGGTCTGAGAATAGGTCGTAGGCTATTTTATATACCCCTCGGTGATAAGGGTTGTTAGTATCATCCCCTTGAACAATAAATATGAATTTTTATGCTTTCCTTAAAGCTAGAGAGCTGACATTTTGTTCACTTATGTCTTACAAGATACATACAAAACATAATCCAGTTTTATATTTTGTCACGTTCTGCTAAGGGGTGAAAATGTAGTAACAACCCCTAAAATAATAAATATTCTTGTTTCTATAAATAATAATATTTATTTCTTACAAGATACATATAAAAAATAAACCAGTTTTACTTTTCGTTACGTGCTGCTAAGGGTGAAAATGTGAGAACAACCCATAAAAACAACAAGTATACATTTTTATACTTTCCTTAAAGCTAGAGAGATGATAATTTGTCAATTTATTTCTTACCAAATACATATAAAATAAAACTAGTTTTATATGTTGTCACGTTCTGCTAAGGGGTGGAAAAGTAGTAACAACCCCTAAAACAATAAATATTAATTTGTATACTTTCCTTAAAGCTAGAGGGCTGAAATTGTTTTCATTTATGTCTTACCAAGATACGTATAAAATATAATCCAGTTTTATAATTTGCCACATTCTGCTAAGAGGTGAAAATGTAGTAACAACCTTAAAAACTATAAATATTAGACTCCTAATTGAATACCGCCTAGGAACGTGAAATTTGGTACACTTATTCCTCGTATGCACTAGAGGCTCACTAAGAAACGATTTTAAAATATTTGGCCTTTAAGGGTTGAAACAACCCTTAAAACAATAAATATTGTTTGTTATACTTTCCTTAAAGCTAAAAAGCTGAAGTTTTGTACATTTATTTCTTAAAAGATATATATAAAAAATAACCCAGTTTTACCTTTTGTCAGGTTCTGCTAAGGGGTAGAAATGTAGTAACAACCCCTAAAACAATAAATATTAATTGTTATACTTTCCTTAAATCTAGAGAGCTGAAGTCTTGTACATTTATGTCTTATAAGATACATATAAAAATAAGCTAATTTTACATTTTGTTACATGGTGCTAAGGGGTGAAAATGTGGTAGCAACCACTAAAACAATACATATTAATTGGTATTATTTCCGTAAAGCTATAGAGCTGAAATTTGGAACTCATTAATTAATTTTAAGAAAATATTTAAAGACTTAAGCTGATCAAAACTATCCCGATCTATGGATTCGCATAAAGACGTATCTGGGTGATCTGCAACATCCAGCTAAGACTGTGATTTACCAGTCTGTTTAGCGGTTGAAAAAGAAGACGCTCTTCTCTCTGAATTCTTTTATTTTAAATTGATTTAATTTATTCAGTCTAAATACCATGTCAAAAACGATTGACAGGCCCTCAGTGAACAATAAATACCAAACTAGTTAAAAATATTATGTAATAATTCATTTTCGTGCAATAAAAGATGACAGAAAAATATTACAAATTATGTAACACAGTGATGAAAAACAAATTTCCAGTAGCGAAGCATGGGTATTTAGGCCTAGCTAGTAATAATATATTCCTATTAAAGGGCCTGTTAAAAACATTAAATTTCTTAAGATTGAATTTTAATATTTAAACATAAGTAGTAGTAGGCCTACTATTAATTGTTATTTCCTTTCAAAATATAGGTTAGTTTAAAGTCTAAGAACATTTTTAGAGTGCCACTAACCTCAAAGAACAGAACTAAACAATTTGAATTTTGTAACGAATCTTAAAAAGACGTTTGTAAAAAAAATATAAAATAAAACTAATGTAATATAAGTTAATATGTTACAAAAATTATATTGTAAAAACGATTTAAACCAATTTAGAGCTGTTTGTATAAAATAACACCAATTAATTCTGTAGTTGTTTAAACCGAATCTAAATACAAAACTAAAGCTAAAGCGCGCACTGGATCGGTCGGTACGGGACGGGCTTTGCACAACAAATGGTCTGCACGTTGTGAACTACTCCAAGAATCTGAAAAGGCGGAACGTCCGTACCATCCGAACCGAAACACATGCGCGCATTGCAGACGGCGCCGAAGCGGCGGATGACTCATCGGCACGGTACGTCCGGATGTCCTAGAAATCTTTTTCCGGACTTACTTTCGGACGGCGGATGTTCGGATGGTCCTGTCCCGACCGTGACGGCCTAGTGCGCGCACACATAGGCAAATCAAGGCTAAACATTAAAAAAAATCCCGTTCGTACCGTCCTTCCGATCCGTCCCGACCCAGTGCGCGCTTAGCTTTAAGGCAAATGGGATAAAGCCTACAGGAGGCAAACTCCTAAAGATGGCCCTGATTATTTGACTCAATAGTTATTTATCTAAAATCTGTCAGGACTTTATTTTTATCCAAAAAAGTAAATTTGCTTAACACGACATAAAACTTTGTAACAAAAGGGAAAATACTATGTAATAACAATGTTATTTATTTTTAATAGAACCAAAACTTAATTTACCAAAGGAACAGTACAATTAATTGCAACTCACAATATTCTGGTTTTGGTAATATGATTTGAATTTACGTAGTTAAGTTTAGATGGTTGTTTACCATTTCATTTACCAAAATCGTATTTAGGGTTTTATGTGGGTTTATAGTACTAAGAGTATAAAGTTAATCAGAACTATTCCCATGTCACCATAAGATGCAAATTTTGATTGCACGACTTTAGATTTTTTTATTATATCACAATATATAACTAAAGAAGTGACATTATGTTAATATTATTTCTGAATGAGTCACACATATGTAATTAAATAAAATGGGATTGTGTTATTCTTAAAATATCTATTGTATATTTAGTTACATAGTAAAAAGTAATTGATAACAAATGGCATAGTCAGAAGGAGTGTTCATGTAATTCAGATGGTGTGAGAATAAGACTTTTGTTTCAGAATACAAAGCTATTTCCTAGTTTCAATATTATTCTATTTCAACCCACACACAAGTAATTTCAAACTGTATATACTGTTAACAAACCGTTGGAAATGGTCATCGGGGTCATTATTTCTTGCAATCAATGAGGAATACTGCATAGTTTTCTGATTTTTAATTGCTTTTATAGTATTATTTTCTCTTTTATATTAAATATAAATTGATTCTAGGAAGTAAATGAATGGGATTATTTATATTTTGTATATTTTATGACACCGATTTTTGGCCAAATTTTACTACTGTATCGGATCAAAATATTTTGGTAAAATGTTTAGCTCTATATTTTTTATTTTGGTTGCTTATATAATAGTATTTATATCTGTTTTGGTAGTTGTTACATCTTTTTTTAAAATTATTTATTTTGAAAAACTTAAACTATTTTCGCAAAAGTCAATTTTCAAAATTTAAATAATGAATTTTAAAACAGCTAAAATAAATTTAATTGGAAACGGAAAAAAATTAATTATTTTACATCTAACGGCAGTTGAATAGTATTAAATATTAAAATGCTAAAAGCACTAATTCTGTGATTTTCAAGTTTTCTTCTGTTTAATTAAACAAACATTCCATCAGATACAGTATTTCTTGAAAGTATTCAACAACAAGCGGAACTTGACTGTATTTCTAGGAGAGGGTGGAAAGCCCCTTTATAGTTTAAGGTAAAGTATTGGAAGAAATAAACCTATTACAATAAGAATTGTACTTTAAGTTAATTAATAAAGCTATTGTAAATATATAATTTAAAGAGGTACGTCAAATTACGGGAAAAAGTGCAATTACAAACTACATAGTATAATGGTTGATTTTTTTGAAACTTTTCATCTCTATTACATTTAAAATACAGAAAAAGATTTGTAGAATCTGGTATTGGGACAGTATATTAAATTTTAAGAAAATAGATTTTCACTACATTAGAAAAATAAAATATTAGCGTTTTGTCAACTTTAGAGTTTTGAAATACTAAAAAATCTAAAATTAAATTAATTTAAATGCTTTCAAAACCTAGATTACTTTCCCTTTATATGTTTTTACTTGACTTTTGTTTACTTCTAAGCTACAAAATATGCTTTAATTAAGAAAAGTTAAAATAATAATATTACATAGATGAAATAGGAATAAACCATAACATAGAGTACGGAGTATATACATTGTTTATTTTAAATCTTATCACTAGTTCTTGTTTTACAATAACATTCAAATGTTTATACTCATACAAGTAAATACAGTATTTGCAAACATGTTTCACTTTAGGAAGACATAAAATTCCGATTAATGCCTGTGATATATAATATAGTTTATACGTTTGTTCTCCTATCCATTCTTTGTAAATACAGAGACAGTGCCAATATTTGATTTATTTGATACTTGAGTAAAACTCAGGAAATTGTATTTGTACAGTTATTAGCCCTAAGCTCTATATTCATAACATTCGACGCTTTTACGAGTAACACCTTTCTGTTTAACGTTTGTTTTAATTCGTTAGACAAATATGTAATAAAGTAGAGTTTTGTGCAAGTGTTTGAAAGTCAAATATACAACGTAAATAACAGAATATTCTATTTTATTAAGCTTAAATTCTCTTTTATCTTTAAAAGGTATGTAAAGTAAACTCCTGTAATGAACAGTGTTCTCAGCCACCCTTATATCCACTATTTTTTGAACAGCAGAATTTAAATTGATTAACCTTCTTTATTATTCAAGGAATTTTGAAATCTGTTTTTGACAGTTTAAAAATTGGCAGGCTTTTTCCAATATGGCTTTCAACTTTAAATTATTTTATGGAAACACTCACATTTTATAATCATTTTTGATTTAATATAAGATTTTTTATTCTTGAGTATGTATTACAAAACCTATGGTTTAGGAGTTGTAGTTGTTTAAAATTTTGAAAATTTGATGTTTGTTACATTTTTGGCATATGATTTTACATTTTTCTCACTATTAAATTAAGTTGAACTTTTAATTAAACTTATTCTGGGAAAAGTAAATGTCAATGAAGCAATAAAATTTAATAAATAATTTGTGCAACGACTTGTGAGAAATTTTAAGCTAGCAATTAAATAATAACCTGAGAAAACAATAACAATCTTAACAGTTTAAACAATTTTTAATGTAGCAACCATAATAAATTACAACAAAAAATTGGGCTAAAAAGCCAAGAAATAAACAGACTTTTACGTTTTACCCTCTCTACACAACCTATTTCTCCCAATTTGACTGTTTGCTTTGTTTACTTTTGACTTTAAGATTAATTATTTTTCATGTAGAAATATATTTAATTACTTGTTAGAAGAATATAATTTTAGTCAGAAATTAATGGAAAGGTAAATTAAAATACGTAGAATATTTGTACACACATTTTTATTAAATTACAAACTGAAAATATTGATATGGTATGTAACATGTAACTCAACTAATCTTACAGTATACAAAGACTAAGCACAATTAAAAACAAAAGCAAATGAAAAATAAAATTGTATGTTAGTTTAGAGACAGATTTCGTATTGGAGTATTCCGACTTATTATCGACAGTCTTGTAATATGATTAGGTAAATGAAGAGTTATGATACTCTCAACACCAGATTTTCAGAAATGTCCATGACAAGGAGCAACAGGGTATTACCAAAGAGGTGAAAAGATTATGTCATGTTTCCAGAAAACATCGAGGAAGATCATTTTGAACTGAAATGTCAACTTTACTAGATTTAAAAGGAGTTGGAAAATATAAAACGCACGAGAGAAAACTAAACCAGCATCAAAGTGCATGGTTTAGCTACATTTAGAAGTTGCAATGCAAAATTACGTGACTGATTCTATTACACACTGTACGGTAGAAAGAAGCTTTTTAGCACTCAAGAAAATAATTAAATTTTCCATAACTCCGTTTTCACCCGATGGATTCCCTTTTAGTAACTTGATTATGGTTTCTGATACCGCCTGGAGATGTATGCAACTCAAATGACAGTCTTAGCATTCGGTAACTACGCGTGTCAGTATTTTCGGATAAACTTTCCGGGTTTGAGAATTCAGTTTACTACCCACTTTTCCTACAATAACGCTTTCCCTTTATCTCTAAATTTGTATTAATTATTTATAAATTAAGGTCATATTTTAAAATATTTTAAATTAGATTGACATTTTCATAAAGTGGTTGAAATCTACTGCCATTTCGTTATTTTGTATGAAAGTTAAAGTCGACTATTTCAGATTGTAGAACTGCGTTTATAATTTCACTTGGTTTAACTTTTAAATTTGAAAAAAAAAAGTAACAAGAATGAGTTTTATTTTTTTTTAAATTTCTTAACACAGTATTTTTTTATATGTACAGATTTATAAATTCTTTCTGTAATTTACTTCCGCCCAATTTTCTATCACTTAAGTTTTCATAATTTTGAAAATTACTATCCTCTATATTTAGATTTTAAATGGCATACATTGTTATTGTAACTATTATGATGAATACATTTTTGTTTTGCTTGCATCTTACATAAGTTGGTTATTGTTTATCCATTAAAAAAGAAATACAAACTTTTAATTAACAATAATTAAGAATCCATTGTTCATTCTCATGTCCTTACTGTGTAATGTTAGTCAAAATCATTAAAAACGTGGCCCTTTTTAAGCATGTCAAGGATTTCGATTAATTGTTACATTTTACATCTATTTTAATTTAAATTGGACTTGAGCGGATTTAGGAATAATAATAAGTTTTCAAATAGTAAATCAAAACTGTGTGGTGTTTAAAATTTACTATTCTTTGTCTGTGAATTAATTTTTCTACTGTTTTCTAAATTGTGCAGCTAAGAATATTAGCCTTTATTTTACTCCCTAAACTAAATTTTTTCATGACCTTTTTTTAACCATCGCTTTAATTCCAAGAATATAATATGTACAAATATTGAGATGAATGACCAATATTAATTTTAAACTTTATCTCCTGATTTTAGGTAGCAATACTCCAGCATATGCACTGAAAATTTGTATACTCACTCACAGATTCTTTATTTTTATGATTGAAAGCCAAGAAATGATTTAACTATTATAGTTATACAATTATTTTAATTATTGTCTGGTTATGGATGATTTAGTGTGTTTTATCTGTTATAATGTATAAAAGTTCAATACACTACTACTGTGGCTAATTCCATTAGTAATCTATCAAAATGGCATTAGAGACATTATGTAAGGGTTTATTTTGTAAGAAGGCCATTGTAATATAATTTTTTACTATACATTATTTTGTATTATTGAAATGTGTACATAATATATCTAAAAGGAAAAAGAAACTGCATTTTTTAAACAAAAGTATTCTGTAGTTAATCATGAATCTTCATCAGAATGGTTCTTCAACTTGATGGTTCAGGAACAATGTTGAGTGTTACTTTGGCCGAAGAAGGAAGGTTTTCGCACCACCCATGTAGGTCTGCGAGGATAATTTTCTTCTTGCAGATAAGATCCTTCTTATTCTCCAGTGATTTCAGTGGCAATGTACTTTTGTAAAGGCCTGGAATATTGTCAATTGTATTCACTGTTTTGTTCTTTAATTTTTTAAAGATGACATTGATTTTCTTGTATGCACTGGTATGATCATACCTGTAAAAAATTGTATTTGTCGATAATTTTTCGTATTTGAAGCACTTAATCTTTAGCCATTTGATATTTTCACCATCTTCATTAATTGATTTATTTTTATTAGATTTTGCCAGAAATTTCAAATTTAAAAATTCAGAAAAATCATCTCCTTGACAGTGCATGGATTTTTTCAGATAAGTATGCCTTCTTTATCACTTTCTTCCACTCAGGGACACTAAATACATCAATATATTTTTTACTTTTTTCAACTGCACTATGCATTGAATCGACTTCCACAAATGTGTGTCCACTTTCAAGGAATTCATGTTCAATTATATTCAAATGCATTGTTTGAACAGCATGCAGGAAAAGTGCAGTTATTTGAATGTTTCGGTTTTGTCCACCGCTCATGTCGGAATACCGGGATCCGGACAATTTTACGGTCCCGTCAATCCCGGGATTAGTTAAGTCCAATCCCGAGATTTTCGAGATTGATAATTAGATTAAAAAACACAAAATTCGTAGATTTTCTCTTAAATTATGATTTACTTCTTATTTTCTACGTGAACCTGTTTGTATGATGTACAATGTACAGACACTATTTTTTATTACAAAATTATTGTAATCCAATATAACTTTGATTAATTAAAAAAAAAAAAGATTATTTATGTCAAAACTTAGAACTGATGATGTCAAACTGCGATTGTTACTTTTTAATATTCATACATCAGCCAAGCCAACCCTCCGTAGCCGTGACACCATAGCGAATAGACTGACTTTCAACGATCTCGCGTGAGTCTACAGTTAACTATAGTTTGGTATGTAATAAAATTAGTTTTAAATGGTAGAGTAGCTGAGTAGCATACTTAGAGTATTATTTTGTTTGTGCGTTTTCTTATTATATGAGAAATTAAAATTACAGTAGATATTCAAAGTTTTTTTCATTAGTTTAAGTTAAAAAATGTGTGTACTTTTACATGTTTTCAGTTTTTTACAAAGTTTTACAGTGTTTATTTCACTTCACTTCATATTTAGGCGTATGTAGCTTTTTTACCGCTTGTGTTTGTTCAGCATTCATATTATATTACTAAAGTTTGTTCCATAAATAAATACCAATTTCATATATTGTTGTTTTGATAAAACTCCTAGTTCCCAGCCACAGGTTAGACAAACCAATCTTATAGGTTTAATATTCATGTTATTAAAAAAAGATTATTAGGTAACTGTTGGAAAAACTTTGACGTCTTTGATATACCAGGAAAATTCAAATCTAATATACAGTTTAAATTTTATGCAAAGCAAAAGTGAAAAGATACAAATATATGATATAAAAACGCCAATACATTATGTATATAGGCTAAATGTATCAATGTATGTAGGGTTTAATATACATAAACAAAATTTAAAAGAGTTTAATTACTAAAAAACCTAATTTTCGTAAGGTTATCAGAGACAAATTTATAAATCTGAATCCCGGGATTAAGAAAGTGGTGCGGGATTAAAACCCCTAATCAGAATACAAAGAAATTTCGATAATTTCTGGACCAAGTTGTTGCAAGTATTGATATACACATGAACCAATCTCATTTTCCATTAACTTCTGTCCGCACATAACATAATGCATAATTTAGCAGTGAAGATTCATAAATTGTATAATTTTATATATGTAGATAGAGTTTTCTTAAACAATACACGAGGCTTACTTCAGGAAAGGGACCCTGTAAACCTTTATCAAGTCAAATGTAACAGACTTGTATGATTTTCTTTGCCAGATCTTTGTTTATCTGCATCTTTTGCAGCCATGGATTCTGTTTTACGCAATTGATGTTGCTGATAATTTTGTTTCAGTGATTTCTTTACCTCAGGGGCTACTCTGGTACATTGTACATATCTCACACTGGTCTTTTTAGGCTTAAAAAAAGACGAATTGTAATGCCTGCATAAGATTCTTTTGTAAGTAATTAGACTCACTGAGTTCACTCCTTATCCAATACACCTTTATTTGTATAATCTATACATAATATTTATATTTAATTTAGAGTTTAAGTATTTTCTTGTGATACTTTTTCGAGTATAATGGACACTGTCGGAAGACTTTCTATATAATTTTTAACTCTAGTGATATCCTCTTTAGGAGTTCTGTTGGTCGGTTCCTTACAACCCTTTTTATCTGGCTTTAAAAAATTTCCATACTGATATTTCCCAGAAAATGCCGTTAATACTGGAATATTTTTTGATACACACAAAGTTCTACAAAAGAACTTTTGACAAACCCTAATCTTTTCACAAAATATAATAACTTACCATCACTTTTTGTTTCATCTTCAACTTCATTTACTGCCATTTGAAATATTAGGTGTCCTGCTCTTGAAAGACACAACTAATTCATCAATTGCACAGCACTATAAAAAAATGACTGTGGTGTCTGTGAAAGAATTCAGTGGTGAATCAAGTAAGTCTATGGAAATCAGCTGATTATAGTAACGAACTAGAACATGTTTTAGTATTGAAAAAAGGCTGGTAAAAAGTCGAGTTGGTGTGCAGTATACAACCTTGAACGGCTGATATTGAAACATTAAAAACAGACTAAGTCACTTGTATTTTACTTGCCAGAATAGAACTCATGACTTAGTGAATTTAACTTTCAGCCGATACCAAGGTTATTATTAGAATATTGACTTAGTTGGTATTACTAGACTATAAAACATACCTACAAATGTTAGTTTTTGTTGTGAATTTTCGATTTAGTGTGTTTTCTAAGTACACCGACGAATTATAATATGTTAATCTTAAATAAATTTTCTTTAGATTTTCTTCAATTAGATCATATAGAGTTATTAATATAATTATTTAATAACTATATAAAATGGTTAAAACTACAATAGTTTAGAAAGAGTTTATCTTATTGGTTGTAAGATATCTCCAGAGGCTATTATTATATAACAAGCTGTGAAGAAATACACCATACTGTAATTTAGCGATATTATAAAATTAACATTGATTATTATTGGTTATTTTTCTTCTGAAATAAGACGGTTAAAAATGTGTAAACATAATTTTGTTTTGCTAAATATCGCCTAAAGAGTATCAGGCCTCCTACTGTGTAGGATAAACTGGTTATAAAATCACTATGTAATAACTTAGTTATGAGTTTTAAATAGAAATGCATAAAACTTAATTTCTCAAAGCTGCAGAGCAAAGGACGCATTGTAATCAAGTCTCAGACACACGATTCGATTTTACAAAGTTTAATTTAGAGTGTTGTAAACCATGTTGTCATTACCAAAACCTTAATTAAACTCTTCAAATTTGACAGTAAGAATATCAAGTTATAGAACCAGAACTCACGCCAGTAGCAGATGTGAATTTTGCTGTTACAAATTGCATTTAGCTTTTTCCTATCCTAACAAAGTTTGATGTACGAGTATTGATACACTTTTCTTAAACTAATTAACACACTACACATTTATAAATTAAAGTAAATAAAAAACGAAATGTAAAGAAATAACAATGTAAAAGCCACAGTTCTGAAATGGTATCACATTGTATGTGATCTTTGGTTAAAAGTTTGCAAATTGAAAATTAGTTTGATTTACAAAAAAATAGATTTACCGTTTATAAAGTTATAGCTAATATAATCTGAAAAATCAATGCATTAAAACTCAAAATTGTTTGAAATTTGAATGATACAATTAACTAAATAATGTGGTAGTTACAGTGCAATTATTAACAGTGTGTGTAAAACGCCTGGATTTCTGGGCTTCTAACAAAGATAGAAAATGTCTGACCTCTCATTTTAAAGAAATGATACAAAACTTGGTGTTTTTAAAGTTGTGATATTATAAGATATTTTCCAAATGTAGTGGTAACTTGAAAATTTCCAACTAAAACCCTTATTTAACATGTATTAATTTAATACAAATATATTCTAACGATAATGCCGTTAATAATTTGAGCGTGTAAAACGGTTAATTTATCGTCTTCTAAGAAAGATAGAAAAATGTTTGAGATTTCATTTGAAAGAAATGACACATAACTTGGTGGTTTTATATTGCGATATTATCAGATATTTTCCAAATATAGCGGAGAACTTTAAATTTCTAACTTAAACCACTATTTTGCATGTATAAATTTCATCTTTTTAATCATTTTTAATGTGGTAAGCTAAATGAGTATTTCTGCAAATGTTGATACATGTATTTACAAATACACCATTTACAAATGGCTTACTAATTTATAAACATTTTGTTGATGTATATTATGGTGAGCTAGAACTTAATGTTTGTTATTTATTTACTGTAAACCAGAGATAAACTTGTTTTTATTTGTATATCTACAGAGAAAAGTGCAAAAACACTTATTATATGGGACTCCCGTATTTAATGGGACTTGTATACAGTAACGATTAAATAATCTGACTGTGATGGGCTTATCACAAATAATTAGTAGTTTCAGAATTTTAACAGAAAGCGTGATTTGAAGATAACTCAAAGTTACTTAGCCAAGGTTTTTCAACATCTGGGATGGTTATAGTTTGACCTTGTGATTTCAATTTCAGGAAACTAATTTGGTTATAACTAACGGACCAAAGACTGAATTCACATTTAAAGTAAAGGTGTTGAAGAATCACATGTATTTAATTTATTGCTGTTCACTTCTAAACTCACTACATACAAATATTATGTACAAACATTTTGAAGTTCTGTGTTTTGTTTCTAATAATGGCTTGTTCACATTTGTTGTCTATAATTGTTTATTATGACATTACTAAGTGAATAATGAAGATATAAAGTTCTCAAAACACTCTCATATGCCGACCTCATTGTCTAAACTGTTGTGTGATATCTTATATAACTTTTCATCTATGTAGCATTCAATTGAAATGAGAGATCAAACATGTTTCTCTTTTTGTTAGAAGAAGAAAACACCAGTCGTTTTCATGTTTTGCACGCATTCTATTTTTTTACTATTTACACTATACTATATAAAAAAAAAAACAGTACTACAGTAACAATTATTAAGGTATTATTTTACTAATTAATATTACAAAAGGGGGTGATTTCAGTATTATTGAGGCTTTATTAACTTGGGAATTGTCAAAAGGAACTAAAAGGTGCCTAATATGTTGAAGGAAATGCCTTGGTGTGTAATGTAAAGGCATCCTAGGGAACTAATCTGTGACCAAGTTAGAACAAGGAATAAGTCTTTTATATTTAAATCATGGGATAGCAATGAACAAAACTATTTATTTTGTATTCGTATGTGGGTGTTTTTGTTCTTTATACTTTAGAGTATTACTATGTAGGATTATAATGAAAATAATATGTAAGGTAACCACTGGACATCCCAATTTATTTTACTCCCACACATTGTGTACACACTCAAGGCAAACAAAACGCGCTGTGAATAAATATTTCGGCCATTGGACTCTTGGAACACCATCGCAGCTTTGATGATATTTTAATATTTTGTTTTAATCACATATTGATTTTAACTGAATACATTAAACATTATAACACTGAAGTTTTTTTGTTGTAAATGTTTTATAAAACCTAATGTTACTTATTATACACACGAATATATTCAAAATTACAATTTGTAAGCGTTTGTGTGTTTAAGAAGTGATTTTTAAAAATTTGAAAAACAGTAAAATGTGAACAATCTGGTTTATATGGGTAGTTATAAAGTGTTTGAACATTTAAAACTCAAACGTTTCTTCCAAAAGTTCTGTGAAAATCCTAGGTTTGGTATTTAAGTTTTTAAATATTCATTGATGTTCTACTAAATCTATATATTGCAACTAAAGTTTCTTCTATTTTACATGTTTATTATAAACGTGGAATCATTTGTAAATGTCTAATCTTAATCACTTTTTGCACACCTCCGTTGTTCTTCGATTACTTTCACAACAGGATAATAGAAAAGTGGTTGGGAAACTTACTACTGATATATCACATAACGCTTATAAATAAATCAGTTTTATGATTTCACAACTATAAACGTAATAAGTTTTCAGTTGTAAAGTCACATTAATTGTATGCTTAACATAACATAGATTTTCTGTAAAGCTATTAATTTTATTTTAAATATTTTGAAATGTACTGAGTATGAGTTTCAATAATCTAAGTTAAATATTGAACATTAAAAAGATATTATTCTTTAACAGACAAAAAAATTCATTATGTTTGTTATATTATTATGTTGTTATATAAGTCAAAAAAATTTGAGCTATTCACGTAATAGCATGTGCAACTACCAATATCAGACCAAAGAAACTCTGAAAGAATGTGGTTTGTTTGTATTTATAGGTACACAAATCAAAACATTTATAAAATATACTAGGGGGCTTTGCCCCCTACTTGCTCCACTCGCCAACCCCCACTCCGGGGGCCCTGTTCAACTTTATTTTTAATTTGCCATCAAGTGAAAAAAAATTGAATTTAAAGATAAGATACAATAAATAAAACTTGTATAATTGAATTAGACTTCATAATCGACTTCATGAATTTGTGCGCCTGGAATTTATGCAATGGTCACAGCTACGTAATACATGTATTTAATTTATTCTTTCTTTATAATTATGAGAAGAAGAAGAAGATAAACTTTTTTATATAATAGAGAGATTTATTTTTCTTTTTACTGACTCAACAGGGTCTTCTTTCCCCGCTAATTTTTCCAAGCCCATGAAGTTTGGAGTTAATAAGTGTAACAGGTTTAAAACTACGAAGGAGTTTCACCCTGTATTCACATTCTAATCTTTTTACGACCTTTCCCTTGGCAGTGGTTTCGCTAGATAGTAGCTATTCTTATTACTTTGTAATTATAAGAAGAAGTAGAAAAACTTTTTTATATAATAGAGAGATTTGGAAACTAATATTTTTCTTTTATTACTTAGTCGAATTACTATTTGAAGACAATGCAGCCTATTTTACAACTTTTACAAGACGGCAATATCAAATGCTTGTAGATTTGATTTTCACTTCGTAACTGTGATTATTGACTGCGATGCAGCCAGTAATGTTCACTATATCAACACAATTGAAGGAAAGAATTTTGAAACTATTATTGTTGAAACAATATGCTATGGTAAGCGAAACGTAAAACAAACCAAACAACATATTAAACTCAGAAATACTGTAATGGGGCAGGAATAAATAATAGTTTAAGTTATTTTTGACTTCTTTATAGAGAGTATTTTAATAATTAGGTAAATACAATTTTCCTGATATTAATAAAATTTGAAAAATTCCAGATGTGTTTATTAAATCACATACTCATAACATATTAAAAATAAATTGAATGGCTTTACAATAAGTTGGCCGGATGTTAAATATTAATTTGGGTGCATTTGCATTTAAGAATACAAGTTTGATTAAGAGAGTATTTATTCCCATACTCCAAGGTAAATATAATGTTGTAATATTGTCACTCTTGTAGGTACACAACATGACAGTGATATTACATCATTTCAGTTTATACGTGGACAGCTTTTATTGACTTTGGCTTATATTAAGGACATATATTAATGCCACAAGGGCAGATTGCAAATAAGGGATTGTAGTTCATATTTGTTTAGGCACAATTTCTATGTTGCATTTAGTATGATATGGGTAGTCTGGTAGATAAGTACATTGATATGTAAAGCAGTGAGACGTGTACAAATCTGTTAGACAAAACAGATACAGAAATAATAACGATATTTTTAAACTCGTTATTTCATTGTTAGGTTAGAAGCTGACAAGCTACGACGAGATTTCATCACCTGAAATCCATTTTTACAACTACACAAACATGCTGGTCGCACCAAGGACTTTGAGTTTTGGAGTCAGGTATGCTAACCAATCTGATATAGGGTCGCCAAATATAACTCCTTATTACCTGGCATTAACAATGTATTCCTTTATACAAATTTAAAAAAGAGATGCCTATTTGTTTAACTTCGGAAACATTCGTACATCTTCGTAACATATAAATATATTCTATTGTTAATTTCTTCACTTTAATATTAATAACTTCTAAATCATTTGATTTATCAATATGAAATAAAAAGAAATTAAAAGATAATATTTGTATATTCTTTAAATAAATAATAATGTATATAAATAAAATTTTTTAACAAATAGGCCTACAGTTTTATAATTCTTTAATTGTAGGCCTACATAATTACCTAGTTAAAAATCCCCGTCAGCATAGTTAGGTAGACCTAGATAAAGTCTTTTGTTTTTAAACAGTATTTTTTTTAATTATGTATTTCTGATGTGTATTCAATTAATCTGCCTGTGATTTTTCTATGTTACTACTGCTTTCTATGTTACTAGTTGAGTAATACACATAACTATATATGTTTACATACCAATGTACTCAGGAATATATATGTGCTACAACTTTTATCCGAAGAATTTTTTCATTTGGTGACGAATAAAAATATGATTTTGCAAAAACTGTTTTTTTACAACATTTTGTTATTTACGGAAAAACTTCCGCACTTATCATAAACTATCTAATATTAAAAGTTGTAGAATATTTATCATTGAATAAAACTGTAAATAAAATAACCTTAACAAACTTTTGGTTAAAAAGTTGTATGCGATTGCGTAAAAGTCTACATTTTTTAACTTAAAGGGGGGGAGGTAGGGGGAGGTAGGGGGGAAACTCCGTTGGAATTTTCGGGGACTTTTCGGAAAATTATCCTCTTATCAAAGTCTATCACCCTTGAAAAAATCAGCTTTACCAAAAAGAGTTCCGACACAAAACCTTTAAAGACTTTCGGCACAATGGTGCATATTTCACGGACAGGACAGCCCATGAACGCCTTATATATTGTAAACATTAATTTAAACTGGTAAATAGTGTGTACAGATAATTTTATTTCATTTTCGTGTACTGTCATTTCCCTAATTTTGTTGTCTGCATTTTCTCTTTACCTTACTTTTAGGTAACTAGTTCTAGCATGTATTGTTTTGTTTCCAATATAGGGAATAAGGCAAATGAAAACGGGGTTTCCAGACAATATAGTGAAAAAGGTCATTAATTTATTTGCCATTTTTAAAAAGAATTTTTATCTCATATTTTCAAACCATACAATTTTCTACTAGAACTGTTTATCTCTTTTTCGAGGGAAAAACATATTAATTTGTATTTTATAATTTTGTGTATAGGAATTTATAACACGGAAACATAATGTTATCATTTATATTTAACATGCACGATATTAAAATTTGTTTTAAAAAACTCTAAATAATATTGATTTTAATTTGTATCCAAACTTTTACTGGAAGTTTAAATTGTTCTATGCCATCAAGAAAATGTGTCTTAGAAATATTTTATATGGTTTCCACTTGGTTTGTTCCTAGTTCATTGTTAAACTAACTGCTTTATGAAGCTGAATATTTTTCATTTGAGTGCTCTTGGATAAACCACATTGTACAGTTCTGAAAAATGTTTTGAATTAGAAGGGAGCCAAGTGGAAACTATACAAAAGAAACATTAACTAATATAAACTCTTAATTTTACATTGTTTTGTAGGACAAAACTCTGTAGCTGATGGAACGTGGACATTATATTTGTCTGATTTTGTAATGGAAAATAACAGACAATGAATTGTAGGAGGGAAGTATGAAGATGCTTTACAATATTCACAGTTTGTTTAATTAAAAGGAAAAAAATGATAGGAAATTCCAAATTTTTGAGATTATATTAGTAACAGAAAGAGACAAAACATTTTTTTGTATGTAGTTTTTAAACGTAATTTAATTTGCTTCTCTGAAACAATGAATTAAACCTTGAAATTTTATTTTCTAATAAGTGCCCAATAGCTGTGAAAGTTCCGACCAAATTTGAGAATTACAATGAAGATTTGCAATTTTATGTTTCATATAGATTTAGAACTATCATTCTCTTTTCGATTGAACCGTACATTATTATTTGATCAGCAGCTTTCATTTGGGTAACTGATATGTAAGGTGAATATTGAGAAAATGTAAGTGTGTTATAATAGTTCATAAAAAATTATTTTACAGACTTTTTGAAATGGTTGTGTTAAAGTTAAGAAGAAAGAAACATTAAATTGTTTTTTTGATGTAGAAAGTTGTAGTACCTTTCTCTGGTAGAAACTGATAAGGAAGGAGTCAAAGATATCAGAAGCCTATAAAATAAAGATATTTACCAAACAGAATTATAAATAGGCCTTCGGTGAAATATATTTGTACCTCTCCGTATATATGTAACTATATATGTATGATTAGAAATGATGTAATTTGCCAAACTCTTATAACTCCGATGCTTCAGAACTATGCGGCAATGTCTCTACAGCTAAAAATAAGAAAAAGTTCATATAAACATAGGTCCAAAAAACATATATCTTCGTTTTCCAGATATATGCAATTCTGTTTTTTGTATTTTATGTTACTTTACAAAATCATAAAAAGTCTGCCTAAAACTGTTTATAAAACAAAGGAAGTCATGATATAATCTTATTTTACATAAAACTTGACAAATTTTTGTAAGGTTGCAGCCCATGTTTTTAAGTAGTTTTAACATAAAAGCGTTTCAAATTACAATTAATTTAGAGGGAAACCCTGAATAATTATTGTTATTTTCTGACTAAAAAGCAACAGTATGTCTGCAGAATTTTCTGCTCCAACTACCAGTGTAAATTTAAACACATTATCTCTATTAACTTTTTGCCTAGAGGTAAAAAAAAAACGCTTTAATTACATGGAAAAAAATATTTTGGCTATAAGTACGAAAGAAATGGGGTTTGGACGTATGTTTTACAACGGATATTAGCCGTTGTAAGGCGGGAAAAATCGGTTTTTATATTAAATTATAAAATTCGATGTTTTCAAGGCCGGACTTCGGTGAGTGTCAATTGTTAGTCTAAAATACAAGTTAAATCAGAGCAAGGCTTATCTCCCAAGATGAACCTTGATCTAGGACACGTCAAGAAAGGAAATCTGACTTAGCCTGAAAGTAGCTGAGTTTTAGGGGAATAAAGGAATCCAGGAATTTTATGCATTTGTGATTTTCATGGTTTAATATGTAGCGCTAAACGCGTGAGTTACGGCCGTGTGAATTTCAAATCATAAAAGGTAACACTACCAAAGTAAACAGGGGTTAAAGTTAAGGGAAAAGTTAAATTTAACTCGAAACTGAAAAAGTCAGACATTTTTGGAATCTACATAAGTAGACGAAAATAAAAGGTTATATAAGAAAAAGTCGAATTATTGAAAATAAAAAAGTTAGCTTAAGTGTCAAATTTCACACACCCTAAAAAGGGAGAAATAATTAAAATCAAAGGTTTTCACTCACAAGAGTTATTAAAGAATGAATAGTTCTGTGTAAAAAAGGGAACAAAAAGTAAAATTAAATTAAGATAAAATGGTGAGAGTCTTCACGCCTTTTAAAGTAGTAAAAGTTGAATTTTTGAATTTTAAAAAAATAATAAAGTAAAGAGATTTAGGGTTAGATTAACATTGTATTGTTAGAAAACCAGTAACTTAAATATTTTTCGCGTAGTAAATAAAAAACCCCCAAAGAACTTTTTTGCGATTGTAGGCTAAGTCCCAGAAGAGAAAAAATAAGTAAAAATGGTGAAAAGTGTTAGAACTGTACAGGTGTTAAAGACAATCGGCGTAAACAAACAAAAAAGACATTGAACGCGAAAGACAGTCGCGGAAGTCGCGGAAAAGTGTAAACGTGCCGCGCACGCGTAAAAATCACAGTACAGACACGATTCAAAAACGTACGGATAGCCAAAAACAATCTGGAAAATGTGCAAAAAGAAAATTAAGGAAAACTTAAAAGGAAAAAAAGATACAGCGGGAAATCAAAAACAAGTCAGTTTCAATGGTCAAAGTGGAAGGGATGCAGCCGCGATTACAGAAAGGGGCGTCAACGAGCAACCGGATTAACCAGAGAAATTGGTGTTTTCCAGGAAAATGGAAGGAAAAGAAAAGAAGAAAATTATATAAAATTAACCAGGGCGAATTTAGACACATTTCAAGACCAAAAAAGTTTGTACAAAAGAAAAATTGGCTTAGTGAAAAAATGATAGAAAGGGCATGTAAGAAATGACGTCACGAAGTGTATAAAGGCTTGAACACGGAAAATCCACGGGCTTACTCTCTCGGAATCGCTGACTCTCTCGGACTTGCTCTAAGACTCACTCTAGATTCAAATTGTTACGAATGTAGACTTCACGTCACTCTGCAGCAAATATTTTTTCTTCGTTAAACTTAAATAACTTTTAAATATAAACTACAAGTCAGAAGTAGTTCTTCAGGAGCAACTCTACGGCCTATCCAAATGAGTTAATGCAAAAATAACTCTATTTGGCGATACTGAGACGACATAGGAAATCCTTCAGGACATGATCTTCTAAACGGAACTTCACTTCTCACGAACCAAGGAAGAAATAGGATCAACTGTAACTCTACTAGATTCTACCAGATCTGCTCTTCAAGTACATATGTAGCCATCATAACAACCCAACAACTTTAAATCAGAAAATCCAGGCTACCAGACACAGCATCCTAGCAGCTACAACACTAGCCCATCAACATAGCGGCATCCATCACGGAAAACCGGAGGTGAAAAAAGCTGAATTAAGGTCTGTGTAAACGAGAATACGTTGTCCCACATTTTAATTAATTGCCTGAGTAAATTCAATAAAAATATTTAAAGTACTGGTTGAGATAGGTTAGTTTCAAATTAAATTCAAATCATAAATTAAATAAATGTAAATTCGATATTCCCTAAAGTTAAATGTAAATAAATTAAATTCAAATAAATTAAAATTAAATTGATTATAAAATTAGACTGTCTGCCAAGCCTATTAGAAATTAG
>JAGFPH010000790.1:371221-381734 GCA_018207615.1 Philaenus spumarius
CTTTTGGTTAAAAAGTTGTATGCGATTGCGTAAAAGTCTACATTTTTAACTTAAAGAGGGGTGGTAGGGAGAGGTAGTGGGGAAGCTCCATTGGAATTTTCGGGGACTTTTCGGAAAATTATCCTCTTATCAAAGTCTATCACCCTTGAAAAAATCAGCTTTACCAAAAAGAGTTCCGACACAAAACCTTTATTGACTGGGCTAAAGACTTTCGGCACAATGGTGCATATTTCACGGACAGGACAGCCCATGAACGCCTTATATATTGTAAACATTAATTTAAACTAGTAATTAGTGTGTACAGATAATTTTATTCCATTTTCGTGTACTGTCATTTCCCTAATTTTGTTGTCTTCATTTTCTCTTTACCTTAGTTTTAGGTAACTAGTTCTAGCATGTATTGTTTTGTTTCCAATATAGGGAATAAGGCAAATGAAAACGGGGTTTCCAGACAATATAGTGAAAAAGGTCATCAAGTTATTTGCCATTTTTAAAAAGAATTGTTATCTCATATTTTCAAACCATACAATTTTCTACTAGAACTGTTTATCTCTTTTTCGAGGGAAAAACATATTAATTTGTATTTTATAATTTTGTGTATAGGAATTTATAACACGGAAACATAATGTTATCATTTATATTTAACATGCACGATATTAAAATTTGTTTAAAAAAACTCTAAATAATATTGATTTTAATTTGTATCCAAACTTTTACTAGAAGTTTAAATTGTTCTATGCCATCAAGAAAATGTTTCTTAGAAATATTTTATATGGTTTCCACTTGGTTTGTTCCTAGTTCATTGTTAAACTAACTGCTTTATGAAGCTGAACATTTTTCATTTGAGTGCTCTTGGATAAACCACATTGTACAGTTCTGAAAAGTGTTTTGAATTAGAAGGGAGCCAAGTGGAAACTATACAAAAGAAACATTAACTAATATAAACTCTTAATTTTACATTGTTTTGTAGGACAAAACTCTGTAGCTGATGGAACGTGGACATTATATTTTTATGATTTTGTAATGGAAAATAACAGACAATGAATTGTAGGAGGGAAGTATGAAGATGCTTTACAATATTCACATGTTATATTCACAGTTTGTTTAATTAAAAGGAAAAAAAATGATAGGATAATTCCAAATTTTTGAGATTATATTAGTAACAGAAAGAGATAAAACATTTTTTTTATATGTAGTTTTTAAACGTAATTTAATTTGCTTCTCTGAACCTATGAATTAAACCTTGAAATTTTATTTTCTAATAAGTGCCCAATAGCTGTGAATGTTCCGACCAAATTTGAGTATTACAATAAGATTTGCAATTTTATGTTTCATATAGATTTAGAACTATCATTCTCTTCTCGATTGAACTGTACATTATTATTTGATCAGCAGCTTTCATTTGGATAACTGATATGTAAGATGAATATTGAGAAAATGTAAGTGTGTTATAATAGTTCATAAAAAATTATTTTACAGACTTTTTGAAATGGTTGTGTTAAAGTTAAGAAGAAAGAAACATTAAATTGTTTTTTGATGTAGAAAGTTGTGGTACCTTTCTCTGGTAGAAACTGATAAGGAAGGAGTCAAATATATCAGAAGCCTATAAAATAAAGATATTTACCAAACAGAATTATAAATAGGCCTTCGGTGAAATATATTTGTACCTCTCCGTATATATGTATATATGTATGATTAGAAATGATGTAATTTGCCGGACTTCTATAACTCCGATGCTTCAGAACTAAGCGGCAATGTCTTGGTAGTTCATTCTACAGCTAAAAATAAGAAAAAGTTCATATAAACATAGGTCCAAAAAACATATATCTTCGTTTTCCAGATATATGCAATTCTGTTTTTTGTATTTTATGTTACTTTACAAAATCATAAAAAGTCTGCCTAAAACTGCTTATAAAACAAAGGAAGTCATGATATAATCTTATTTTACATAAAACTTGACAAATTTTGGTAAGGTTGCAGCCCAAGTTTTTAAGTAGTTTTTACATAAAAACGTGTCAAATTAAAATTAATTTAGAGGGCAACCACGAATAATATTGTTATTTTCTGACTAAAAACCAACGGTATGACTGCAGAATTTTCTGCTCCAAATACCAGTGTAAATTTGAACACATTATCTCTATTAACTTTTTGCCTAGAGGTAAAAAAAAAAACGCTTTAATTACATGGAAAAAATGTTTTGGCTATAAGTACGAAAGAAATGGGGTTTGGACGTATGTTTATATAACATTTTTTCCTTTCCTTAATACAAGGATCCATTTCCTGAAGTTTGTCAAGGTTCCTGTGAAATACCCTGTATATTATGTAGTTCTTGTACTATTGTTGTGTTTTATTTTACAACTAGATATCCTTTGAATTATGTGTTGCAGATGCATTGTCTACTTTTTGTGTTATAACAGTATGAGCTAGAAATTGAAAATAAAACAATAATATAAAAAATAAAATACCTTGTAATACTAAAAATGTAAACGTTTATTTCTAACTTGTAATAATTAAGTCTTGTTACATTTGCTATCTGTTATTTAATTCAAAATGTCGTACCTTTTATATCTTGATATTTTTTGAACACTTGTCTATATATAAGTAATATTGTTAGTAAATTAATATTCACATAAAAAGCAATTTCATGCTAAGTGAATAATGTCTTCTATCAGTGCTCTACTGGTAAAGCCAATTAAGTTGAATGTTTAGGATCAAACGAATGCTTCGTTTTGCTCCAAAATACGTCACTTATTCAGCAAGAACAGTTTCTCGACAAATCTGGTTTTACGTATTTGTTACGGTTATTATAAAATTAGAAAAACTTAGTTGTTTTTTTTGGAAACGTAACACATCTAAATGTATTTTTTTTAAATTGCAGTCTATTAATATATTTTTAGGAATCAGGCCTATAAGAATATAAAATATAAATATGTGAACCACATTTAGTTCTTGTCATAAGTTTAGAATATTTTTGCACTTCAATTTTTTGCTGAATACTTGTATGTGTATGCCATCTACAACAGCTGTAAGAACGGTAGGCTAATGGTTCCAATCAATTAACCAAGTATAAACATTCACTTCTACTATTGCTCCACTATTGATTCTAATATTTCGAAGGAGTTATTAAAGCTAAGGACAAATAGCAACATATTATTATCTCATTATTTGTGATAAGTAAGATAATTCCGATAAAACTACCTGGAAATACAGACATTTTTGTGTTTCATTACCCTTAATGCACTTTATTAAGCAATCGATACTACAAAGCAATTCTAAAATAACATTTTATTATATTTCAACAAAAATGTTTTATAATCGTCTACTGCATTACAGTAACTGATCTAAATAATGAGGTTACTTAGACTGCAAATAAGTTTGAAATTAA
This sequence comes from Philaenus spumarius, assembly GCA_018207615.1. Lineage (NCBI taxonomy): Eukaryota > Metazoa > Arthropoda > Insecta > Hemiptera > Aphrophoridae > Philaenus > Philaenus spumarius. Next base: position 374,607 of record JAGFPH010000790.1, read on the forward strand.
ACGCGTTGTGGTTAAACTAATGTATTTAATTGATTGCCAAAAGTAAATTAATTAATATTATTTAAAAAATGTGTTTTTTGGCTTTGATATTTTTCTTTTCATTTAACTTTAAGAAGTAAAACTTTCTTATTATGACATAATGCCATTTGTTGTTTTATATTATTGTATACACAATATACAATTGTATACATGTGTTTGTTATAAGCCGATGTGAAAAATCACAGGCAGATTAATTGAATATGCATCAGAAATATATAATCAAAAAAAAAAAAAAAAAATACTGTTTAAAAACAAGAGACTTTATCTAGGTCTATGCTGATGGGGATGTTTAACTCGGTAATTATGTAGGCCTACAATTAAAGAATTATAAAACTGTAGGCCTATTTGTAAAATTTTTTTATTGATATACATTATTATTTATTTAAAGAAGATACAAATATTATCTTTTAATTAGCTTTTTATTTCATATTGATAAATCAAATGATTTAGAACTTATTAATATTATAGTGAAGAAATTAACAATAGAATATGTTTATATGTTACGAAGATGTACGAATGTTTCCAAAGTTAAACAAATAGGCATCTCTTTTTTAAATTTGTATAAAGGAATACATTGATGATAAAAGGTTGTATTTATATACAGTTTAAAACCTCAAAGCATATCTTATAACGTATTATAGCACACTCTTAACGTTCTATAACTCATATTAAAAAAAATCAACTACATTATAATGATTGAAGTTGTAAACACAACCCCAAAGTATAATATACACTGGGTATTATTTATGTATTACCGGTTATGGGTGAAATCAGCTGTTATATTATGTTTCTCATGTATGTAGACGTACGTATGTACGTATGGACATACACTCGCTTTTATAGGAGTTGATATACAAATATTTTCAGTAAAAATCTTTTTGTAACACAAGATTTTACTCAGTTTTTGTTTGCCTATTGTAGTTAATAATTTTGAAAGCTGATTTATTGAGTATATTAGTGAAATAAATTGGAAAAATCCCGAAATCTTGTAATTTTTACAAGGGATTCACTTGATAATATGATTCCATCGGTTTAATCTCTGAACACTGTAAGTTCTAAGAGTACCCTACTGCAAAGTTTTAGTTATTACATAGTTTGGTTCAGTCTTTGTAGTAACATCCAACTTTTTGTTTATTTTGAAATAATCCTTGTTTAATAATGGAAGAATGATGGTTAGCATTACAAGACAATAACTGCAAGAAATAAAAACAACCGAGAGAAGAAACAGTTCGACATCATCTAATAGAAGAAATCTTCGCTAAGTGGACGTTTCACGTCTACGCATCGGACATTCCATGCTAACCCAATGGTTTCTAGTAGGGCTTTAGGACCCACCAGTTTGTACGTATTGTAATACTGTAATTTTTTAACTACCGAGCAAATTCTATAAAAGTATGTAAAGTCAAACCGTTTGCGCAGGAGGTACTACGTATCTGATTCCATTCAGACTATGCTTGGGGATGATACCCGGAGTGAGCATTTGGTGTTATCAGTAATAATAATAATATACAAAAATAGTTTATAATATTATGTTGCTTCAATACATTCTACTTATATTGTTATGAATCTGAAAATTGCATTATGGTATTAAATATATTTTGTACGTATTGTTGTTTCAGGGTTCCTTTACAGCTATGCAACACTTTGTTATTTTTTTGGGGTTAAATTTGCTATCTGTATTGTTGATATCTAGTTTTAGTTATATACTGTAACCTTTCTTATACCCGTACTTGTGTTTTGCTTTTTTTTTAGTTTTCCATTGGAAACATTTTTGCCCAATAATAATCAGGCTGGCTAACAACTGCCATGGGCGTTTTCCTTTAAGCCACAAAGGAAAAAAATATTTTCACAAATGTATGAATTTATGTTATTTACTATGTATAATAAATTAATTAGAAATGAACGACCGGCTTCGTATGTTAAATACTAGCTGACCCGTACGGCGTTGCCCGTGGTGGTTGGTATTTTCTGTTTTTTTAACGTAATTGTATTCTTTTTAAGTGTTCAGTCAGTGAGTGGTATTTGGCTTATATATATATAGATCTTAAATAATAAAAGCACTACTGTATTGTCATAATAATAAAAGATCTGAAATTATGATTTTATTAACTTTGATTCCCCCCAAACCCCTCGTAAAATTTCGAAATTTTCATACCCTTTCTTAGTGAGCACCTATGGCCCTAGAGGAAGCTACATACCAAATTTCATTCCAATCCGTTCGGTAGTTTTGAAGAAATCGTGATTTAATAACTTTGATCCCCCCAAACCCCCCTAAAATTTCGAATTTTTTCAAACCCTTTTTTAGTGAGCGCCTATTGCCCTAGAGGAAGCTACATACCAAATTTCATTCCAATCCGTTCGGTAGTTTTTGAGAAATCGTGATGAGTGAGTCAGTGGTATTTCACTTTTATATATATAGATTAATAAGTTTAATTAGATTTAATATAGAGAATACCCGAAAGGTATTGACAAAGAAAAAAGAAAAACATTGATAAATTTATTTGAATATGGAGCTGAATTTGTTTATTTTTCCGGTTCAAACTTTAATTAAATCGGCAGGGGTGTATTGGCTCACCCCGAAGTTTTAATTAACTCTAATAAAAGTTATAATATTTTAGCTTATTTCAAATAGAAATTATTGTTTATGCATATCAATATTTAAAAAACAACCAGTAAATGCTTCCTTTAAAAACTTTCTGTGTTACATAATATGTTGTTATTTAAATTGTAATTTATAACACGTTTTGTGTCTACTATTACACGTTAAATAATCTACCGAATTATTTGTACGACAAAATCAAAATAATTGGTTGTTACAGAAACTTTTAACAATTGCTAACACAGTAGAATACATTGGTATCCCAAGCAACTCGTTTCCACTTGGTATAATTTGGTAAGTGATGTTTGTTGTTAGACAAATAAATACTAGTTGAAAATTCCCTTCAAAGGTGAACTTGGAACTTTAGACTTTAGTTGTATATTTCGCCACCGTTGTGTTTTATAGAAAGGTTGTAACTCTGGAGATATTTTAGTAATACATGAATGTGCAATAATATGTTAATACAATTTATGAAAATTGCACAAAATAAAAAAAAAAAATTCAATCACTAGTATACTACAATTATTGAAACCTAAAATTTTGACTTTGAGTGTAATTGGTATTAGTTATTCTTCTAATTGTGTATTACAGTTATATTTTATACATTGTAGTATGTTCTTCAGGAAAAGATCACTTGCACATATTAAACTTGCAATAGCGTATTAAATATAACACCTTATAATGTTTTGGAAATGTTTGTTTTCTGTTTCTCCTAATAGAACTTCATACCGAAATAATACTACAACAGCTCTCCTCGGTAATCTTGCATGACTAGCTGTTGCAAATTACTTTTAGTCTCGCGTTCTGTGAATCTTTCTCCTTATTTAATTAAACCTTAAACATTATTTAAAATTCACCAAACAAGAACAAATTATTCCTAATCCCAAAGCTTAATTGTAATACATTTTTTAAGGTCTATGGCAGAATACATTTGTAGGCAGGATCCTTTGTTTGTGAAATATCTGTAATACAATTGTGTTAGGCGGAAAACTCGGATTCAGCCACCAAATCTATATAGCTTCTAATCAGCTGGTAATAAACTAAGATCAGTAACCTGCAAGTCTACTAATAACTTTAAATAAATGGTTTGTACATACCTGGCTGGGGGGGGGGGGGTGCAATGTTAAATAATAACCCTTATTGTGTGATACCTCATTTTAAAGCCATCGTCGAGACGAGAAAATTGGTGTAAAGTAAATCCCTCTCCGGTACCCCAATCCAAAATGGCGGAGCCAAGAAGTTCAGATTTTCAATTTTCTACTTATTGTATTCTACATACAATTAAATGTGTATTCATTTAAGTTACAGAAAAATGGCACAATTTTTTCAATCTACATTAATTAAGTATACGAAAAAATTAACTCCCAAGATTTGTTTGTAATTTTTATGAAAATGGCGCCTACTCAATAACTAAATCCTAATTAAACCTGTTCAGATTAGTGAAGCACCTGTCTGTTTATTGGACTTGGAGTTAATAAATAAAAAATAGATTAATCATTGTCTAAATGGACACTGATTGATTTTTTTCAAAAAACAAAACTTTATAAATAATAATTATCATTTCTTCAAACCAAAAGATTTAATTAAGGTGCTTCACTAATCTGAAAAGGTTTTATTAATTAGGATTTAGGTATTGAGTCTGCCCCATTTTCATAAATATAATAAGAGTAATTTTGTTTGTCTGTATGACTTTTATAACTTTAAGCAATTTACTTACTAGTTCATGACGCGTTTCGGTACTTTATTCCATCATCAGATTCTCGCTCTATTGAGGTCGTTAACACATTTAAATACTCGTAAATATACAGTCAACATAATAAAAACACACATATACGTGCACAATAACACAATAACACATACGTTATAACTCGGCGAGTGCACATCGTCGAATACGGTCACTGAGGACGTCGCGTCGGCGTCGGACCTTTAACGTGTAATAACGCTCAATGTTTGATTTTCTTATCTATTGCCATTGCTTTGTCATACATCAAATAAATTGGAATGGAAGTTCAATTGGTCATTTAACATAAGCTTCGAACTTTTTTTCTGGGCTTTATGAATTTTATATTCTTCCAGCGCGTCCATTTGTTTACTCTTCTTACATATGTGTAATGGTTGGAAATTGGTATCAACATTGGAATATGATTGGTTGTGTTTCATAATGTGGTGACAAAGCAATGGGAATAGATAAGAAAATCAAACATTGAGCGGTGTTACACTTTAAAGGTCCGACGTCCTCAGTGACCGTATGCATTCGACGATGTGCACCCGCCGAGTTATAGCGTATGTTAAATTTTTGTTTGTGTTATGTTGATTGTATATTTATTTCAATGTGTTACCGATCTCAATAGAGCGGGAATCTGATGATAGGATAAAATAACGAAAGACGTCATGGACGAGTAAGTAAATTACTCAAAGTTATAAAAGTCACACAAACGGACAAAATTACTCTTTTTATTCAAATTTGTGACTTGGATACAAATACAATGACTTTCATAAATATGACACAAATTCTTGGAAGTAAATTTTTTATAAATCATGTAGATTAAAACAATTGTGCAATGTTTCTGTATCTTAAAATGAGTACACATCTAATTGTATGTAGAATACAATACGTAGACAAATGGAAACATCAGAACTTCTTGATGTTGCAACATCATTCCGCTATTTTTGATTGGGGTATCGGAGAGAGGTATACTTTACATATTTTCTCGTCTCAATGAGGGTGAGGTATCACACTCTAAGGGTTATTATTTAACATTTTTATTTGCACCCCCCCCCTAACTTAATTAATAAGGATAAAATTCATTCATACCCCTTAAAAAGTGCAGAATTTGCCCAATATAACTTCCTGAAGTTTGTAGTTAATACGCGTAACAGGTTTAAAATTACGAAGGGGTTGTGGAACTTTTGCTACTTCTTTTACTAAAATTTCTGAATAAACTATAGTGAAAACATTAAAAAGTGTTATTTAACTGTTTTACTATTGCAACTAAAGAGTTGCTTCACCATTTCGATATTTTTTGAATGTTTAATGTTAGCCATTCCCTAACTCCATGCAGATAATGAGACTGCAAGCAATGAGATCTGAGAATTGAAGTAAGACGCACACTTTCTGTCACTCAACTTATCTGAAACTACAGATATGCAGAGATATGTTTTGACATTGTACCACAGATTTCATACTTTATTGAATGTGTTTTCTTTTCTATTTCCACCAAGGACAGTTAATCAAAGCGTCAATGTTGTGACACTTTTCAGAGAAATATATCACAGGCTCAACATCCTTATGAAAAATGAAAAGTATACATTATGCAGACAGAAAATTTACTTACTGGGGTTATTTTACAATACTCGGGAAACGATACAAATGTTGAAATTTTGTTTACGTTTTAATATATTATAGTTAGTCTAAAAATACGGGAAGTAGATTAACAAATAGAAAATATGAACATCAGTAGTTGTATTCGAATTACAAACCGTATAGTGTTGTGCCACTGCCTTATCAATTGAATTTCTCTCGGTCTATTTGAGCGTAAATTGAAAACAACTGAAATAAATTTGGAACATCAACAGATCAATTTTATAACCACTTGTTGTGGTATTATGAATTATTTGTGCTTATTTTAGCTAAAGAAAACTCTTAAGGAGCAACTGGTCATGACTAACTATTAAATAATAGTTACAACAGTATTATATAAAGTATAGCAACATTGCTTTGGGGAGTAATAGCTTTAAACCCTCATTACATAATATACAAACAATCTATTGCAAATCTTTCAACAAAAGGGATGAGTGTAACGGCCATGCAGTCAATCTGCATGCAAAGTGTGTTCCTAACATTAACTTAAGACAAGAATGTTTCCAATTAGTGTAGGGACTTAACTAGTTTCGGTGTTCAATCCATGGCTATCAAATCTTAAGGGTAGCTTAGGCCTATGTATACATTTCATAATCACACATGTAGATATTAACCAACCATACTGTTAAAATTTTACCTGTGATATTACAATAATATTATGTTTACTTAACCCCCATGTGTTAAACTGTCCTTTACCAGAAGTAATTTACTAATATATTTTTTATCTCTAGTGATGTAAAGAGTCCATAAGTTACGATCAAACAGCTGCTTGTTTGAAACGCTTAGATAATCTGATTGTTTATTTTGCAGATTAATTTCATTACGACTAAAAAAAATCGGTTTGTTTAAATAACATTGATTCACAGACTAACGTATACATGTAGTGTTGAATTTATGTACTGTACAAAAGTTGTAGAACACCATGTAAGATGTAGGGTTAGGTAAAATATTGTACGTTACATTTGATAACTGCTTCTTTACATCGCTCAGGGGATTATAATCACCCCATTCGAAAGATGTAAAAAACCAGTTACCAAACTTGTAACGTAAATGTCTATTAAATAAACTAACTAAACGTAAAGGTAAATATCTAATAAACTCAAAACTTTTTCTGTAGTTATAAAATATC
>JAGFPH010000790.1:390033-413378 GCA_018207615.1 Philaenus spumarius
AAACATAACTTTTGAAATATTATCTTATTACTTTTGAAAGTTTCATACATTCTTTTGTAATTACGCTTGTTTAATTAGTCGTACAGTTGTGATTTCCCACAGTTGTGATACTTGTTATGTATACCAACAAAATGTTTTAAGATACAAGAACTCTAAACATTTTTAAAACGCAGAAAATTTCTACATATTTAAATTGCACAGCATTGTTTTCTAAATAATTACAAGTAAATTTGTTTAACTAAAGGCTTTTTGACCCTCTTTTTAGAACTTTTAGTCATTCGATAAAGTTAATCGTAGTTATTAATTATTATCATAATCAATTATGTGATATTTAAAAGTATTTTCTTGATAAACAGCTTTTATACATCATAATTTAAGTTATTGATGGCGAACCTTTGCTAACCATTAAGTGAAATAAATAATTTAAAAATACATTTTTTTATTAAATTAAAACCGAATTCATCGGGTGCTATTTTCATGTCAAGCAAATATGTCTAGCTAGGAAAGTTGTACTTTATAGTGTCAAAACTAGTTATAGGAGTACAATTTTAATTTATTGTTAAAAACTGGAGGTAGGAGAGCTCTAATAATATTTCCAATTTGCAATACAAAAACTAATATAATGATAAATCCAAGGAAAATATTATATTTAATGTGAAATGCATATAAGTAACTCCTTTGTAATTTTCTTTAATTAAACGAAATTGGTCTTATGTAGATTTTAATGAGACAATTATTGAATCTATTTTGTTACATTATATTTAATGTACAATATAAAGTTATAAAGAATATTTATGTGCCATAACGCTTGTCTATTCCGTACACAATTTACTAACAGATGAGGTCTTTATGGAAATAGTAATATTATAATATAATCCTTAATTGATAATAATATTGCAACATTAAATTTAAATGTACCTTGCAAATCTAACTGGGAGAGATATGGTTTTAAATCCTTTATTTGAAGTAAATTGAAATTAATGCTGACTCTATGTAAAACGCTATTATAATATTTAAATTTCACGTACATTCGGCGTTTATTTCTAGATCTGTTGCAGCTTACATTAGTTTGGCTGCAACGTAAATGTGGGAAAGCTGCAATAAGGCTTTAATTATTATTGTAGACCACACCTTTACGGTTTATTAATTATATACAATGTCAACTATTACTGTATTTCTGTAAACTACTTACTTAATTAAAAACAAATACCATCACTGCTTAGTTGGTGAAAACAAAGAAAATTATGTATTAGTATAACCTGCATTTATAAAACAGACATCGTTATACAAATTAAAAAATATTTGACTTTCTATAATCAATATCTCTAGGACTACTTTAAGTTTATGATGACTTTCGATACTAATACATTGCAGTTTTAAAACTTATTAAAATTTCGACGACAAATTTAATTTATCTTATTGATTAATGTTATTGGTACAATTAATTAACAAATGAATACACAATTTTAAAACATCGCAAGTCTAGGTTTAATATCACCTCCAAAATTATTATATGTTATAACTTCATTATTATTATTTAAATTTAATTTGTAAATTTCTGCAAAAATAAAATAAAATTTGAATAATAAAATATTAATTTCAAAGTTTCAGTCTCTTTGTAAACATAATTAGCCGGATTTATGCCACGAAACTTGCAGATACTTGGCAGTTATGGCAGAGAATTGTTGAGGCTTCAGCTACAGTTGGAGGAGACATTTTATCTAATGCAACTACCAACGGATTCTATCACCGCCTCGCATATTGTCAAAATGTCACGGGAAAACATTTTGAGCATTTGATTTAACATTAAATAATTATTTCAATTTTGTTCTGTATTAGTAATTTTTTTTTTTTTAAGGCGAAAAACCTGGGTGGTTATCATCGCCTGTATTAGTGCAGTAGTTATAAAGTCGATTGATTAAAGTTTCTTATGCCATTTTCACTATTTTCCCAAGTTTGAGGGACTGCAACTTGAAAACGAAAAGTGATATTTAAAAACGATTGATTTTCACCATTGTTTTTCTTTTGAAATTTTACATTAAAATAATGTAGGCCATTACAAGGCCCATTTTGTATCTAAAAAAAGTTACATTCAAGATGGCGGACAACATTTTCAAATACAAATTTCAATACATTTTATTTGCATTCATATATCTGAAGAATAACATCGATAGTTTTCAAAATATTTTGCACTAGGTATATTTTTTCAATAAGGATAGTGTTTAAAAATGTTAACATGTTTTCGATCCATCCAAGGCTTAACAGGAGATTTTTATTGACGCTTGATTTATTAAACTGTATAGTAGTCCATAATATCTGTAGTATTACTTGCTTGTATTAAAAAGAAAATTAAACTATGAATGCATACATATTACATACGGTTGATGTAATATAATATAAAATATATTACAAATTTTAAATATAAAATTCACAAAATTGTGTTGCAGTTCAGAATTAATACTAAGAGAAGAAAAATACAATTAGTGATTAGAGGGAAAGTTATTCAATTAGGGATTATATGCATATTTATCGAAACTGTAACATTACACTTAATTTAAAGTCATTACACTTGAAAACTTTATTAGGATGGTTAAAAAAGGGGTTGTTTTACTATTAAACTTTTCGTAGCAATTCAACAAAAACTGTACCAGAACCGTAACATTTTGAACGAAATAATTTATAGTAGTGGTTTTTTAAATTCCATTTTAAGTTAAAACTAATAATAACTTCTCGAATTTTAATACTTGAAACTAATAAAGTATCACATTATTAACTGAAAATTGCCAATTAACAGTGATAGTAATATCGATTTGATATCGAACGTTCACATAGATTTATTTTTTTACTTAAAGCTATGATGGGAAAGTAAACAACTTTGAGTAGAAGGGACACCTTTGTAAAATAATATAAATATTGATATTGGAAAATTATATCAATTATTGTCGCAGGTGACACACAAAAAGTGATTTTGATGAACTTATATAAAATCATAAACAATTTAAATGGATTGCACATAACGTTGGTTATCACGGACACAGAACACTAAATTATTACTTTACCAATTCCCAGGATAGATATCTAGAGCCCAAGGGTAGAGTTGTCGTAAAGAATGTCAGAAAACTGTTTATCTGTGAAAAACACTCCAACCCTTCTTGGGTAAAACCAAGTTTTGCAATAATTTATACAGTTTTCAGCCCATTGTTATCTGCTGGCTCGAGACTCGTACAACGTTTGCTTTAAGGTAGGATAAAGCTAAAATCATTGATTTTTTTATGTTAACTTCCAACCTAACTATTCTAAAGTTTTGCTTTTGCTGTAACTCATTTAATATGATGATATATTTTAAAATATACTTGTTCATTTGGACTCATCATACCTTATTTTGTTTTAAGTTAGTAATAAATTTGATAAATACGCTACTTATACTAAAATATTAGAATAAAGATAGTCAAAGACTGTATGTACAATATTAGCCAACTGGTGCGCCTTAATTGGTTTGCAAAAATTGTAACAATACAATCAGGTAATAAATAAACACATTTTATTTTGCACTAAATTAGTCATTTATTTAAGATATGTAAACAATTTATTTGATATCAAATTTGCATTTTGTTAATATTTTATCTAGAAACTTATATTTTAAAGACATGGAATGTTCAAGCAAAAATATGATGCAAACATGTTAAAATTAGCTACAATCTAAAACTAGTTTGTAATAGCTTAACCATTTGTAAGATAAAAGTGTAACTTCAATAAAGAAGAATAAAACTGTTATGTTTTGTACTTTGTTGTAATGATATGTTGTTGTTAAACAGATGTGTAGCAGAATAACAAACATGAAATAATGTTCTTTTGTTAGTTTGATCTGTAATAGTTTTAATGTTATTGAGGGGTTTTATAATACAGTTCATATAGTTTATCCACTATGTATAATGATTTTGCTAAAACCGATCTTTTAAAATTTTTTTTTTTAATATGTCTCTTTAGTGTAAGATAATGCTACATCATACTGTTGGTGTAATGATAGGTTAATTAAAGGCGTGTCATAGATTTATGCTGATTTAAAAACTTGGTTCTGTTTTTAAAGTGTTTTTTAATATAAATATAATCTTGCTGAATTTATCTCTATAATGTAAACAAAATTTATTTGTAAACTATGAATTAGAATACGGAACTATGTGTTATATATGCATTCCACTTGTTACTTATGCTTCATAATATGAGATTCATAAGCCTGTTTTACGGAAAATTTACATAATTAATGAATATTAAGTATATTGTGATAAATAGGTATGTAGGCCTAATCAAACATAAACATTTTCAAAATTTTATATTTGTTTTTTTATACTTAAACTGAAAAATAATCATGATCTGTATTGCAAGTTGTGTATACTGCATTATCCAGCATCTAATTGGTTGTCAAAAAGTATGTGTATGTGTTAAACACTGCAAAATACTATCATAGAATCCGTTATAATATAAAATACAGGCAGATAAGTGGTAAGTTATCTTACATCACAGTTAAACCAAAAGCTAAGTAGGGTAATGTTAGGTTATATCAGACAATTATTATTCATAATTCCAAAATACATTTTATTTGCATTCATATAATTGTATTATGTTCATAATTTTATTATGTTATAACATATCTTGTTTGCAAAATATTTGCCGTACTCCAACTTCCGGGACGCCAGACCTAACTTAATACTTTTTAGGTCAAATCGGATTATCGTATAATAAAATAGAGGTAAAATACGTAAATTTAAAATATTAAAATGCGTAAATTTATTTGCTTATGACTATTTTAATATTTTTAAATAGTTTGAATGCAGTACTTATTCCAACTGATCATAAACTATCAAGCTTTAGTCGATATCGTACGGATTCAATTCAAGAAAAAGTATGATAAATAATTAAAATAGTACGAGATATTAGAAGGTAAAATATTTTTATCTGAAGTCTGCTAAAGTAATTTTAGCCGATTTGACTCTTCATTATTTTTAACCTAGGCGGACTTACAACAAGAACACCACCATTTTAAAAGTAACTTACACAAAATCAACAATATCACTCTGAACGTAGGTATATATGTATATTACACGACCTTCTGGTTTAGACAGAAAACAAAATAATCTCTCCGTGTCCATACGATATAAAACGGAAGCTAATAAAACTGACATAAAAGTGTACAGCGATGTCCAGTAAACAAGCGAAATAATTCAAAGCAAATCCTACCCTCTAAAAATCCATAAAATAGCTATTAATCACGTAAGGGTGAAATGGACATAATGCACTTGTTACTGAAAAAAACAATCAATCTCATTCTAATTTAACTAAATACAGGGAAAAGTAAAGAATAATTAATTGGTAATTTGATAATTTCTGATAAAAATTTAATAAAACCACGAACTGATCTTACATCAACTATAAGAACAAACTAAAGTCATTAATGGATAAATGTATTGGAATTAATGTTCTTCTCAACAAAATGGTTTCAGTATTAAATAAAAAGCCACCTACACACTACAAAATGTGATTACGTGCTTAAACTCGTGCAGAGTGGTTTTAAACTAATTTAGTTTTAACTTGAATCTGTTTAGTTAAAAAGATTTAATATAAGAATAAATCTAATTAAACAACGTAAATTATCTAATTACGTATATTCGGTATAATATTTAAAGTAATTGTAAACTTCAATAGTGGAAGGTAAAAAACAATTGTGTAATTTATTAAGCAAGCAAATGTTCTTACACTTTAATTGTGATGTAGCAATTAAATATTACACATTTAGGCAGATTGTTTGTGCAAATCCAAAAATGACTACACCGAAAAATAATTAAGTATAAACTATTCAGGAGTACTGATGTAAACCAGATGTCAAAATCCTAAAATATCTTAACATAAAATAAATATTAGGCTGCACAAATACACTCTTAAAATTCAAAACAACCTTTAAACATCCCGATTGGTGTTACTCAATAATACTAACATCTATTTCTGGTTTTAATATATTACTTTGGCTATAACTATAAAGGCTACTTCTTGTTAAAGGCTATAACTATAACAAGAATAAGAGATGTATGGTATGAGTATAACAAGAATACAGTACTGTACTTTATAAATGTAATGGGATCCATTACATTTATAAAGTACAGTACTGTATTTCATATATTTAATGTTTTATGTACATGAGTTATGTTTGTCAGATGTACTCTCATGACAAGTGCATTATATTCTCCAACATTTGTAATGAATTTTATAATATTGGAACCTTAATCATGAACCTAAAATGATCATATTAAAGTCTTATTTCTTATTGAACCTTCATCATAAGTAAATCATAAGTAATTAACGTAGTACAACCTCTATAGTTAATTTGACATTAAATTTATTCATTATAAATCCTACTTCTTAATCACAATTGATCATAATCGAAACCGCGGTCGTCAATATACAGGATGCCTGGATCACAAATGCAAGGTAATGTTATAATGATTAATTAAATTTATTAAATTCTGTGATTAAAACTAGCCAGTAGTTATCAGCATAGTAAGTAATAAAGTCGCAATGTATTTTAGTAAGAGTATTCCTTTTTTTAAAGCCAAGATAACATTGGCTTATATATTGTTGTACATATTTGTTGTACTCGTGTTGCACATTTTTGTTATTAAAATTTGATACATTGATTAATCATAGTTTGTATCCATAGACATAAGCTTTGTAGTTGTCAGAATAGGTTTTAATGTAAACATCAGGATTATACAAGTTATTTCAAAATTCTAAATCCAAAGTTCATCATTGGTAAGAAATCCTAAAGTTAAATAAAATTAACAACAAAATTCTCAACACAAATCATCTCAGAAATAATTTTTAAACATTATTTTAAATTCAAACGTACAAAATATATTAAATTCAATTTAAATAATATCAAATATAATTATTATATTTAATTCAAAATTTAAATATATTGTAAGTTCCATTATTCTTTAGCAAAAAATATTCATCAAATTATGCTCTTACGTTTTTGTAGATTTCTTTTTCCTCACTACTAAAAGTAAAACACAATTCCACATTGTACCATACTAATTAATACAATAGATATCTTCCTGTCCTCATATTTATTATTTATGCCAATAGCTGTTAAATACAGATTAAAACGTTGTTTCCATTTCAACCAGTTTTCAGAGACATTATCGTGTAATTTGAATTCATTGGTGGATTTAAAGACGTCATTATCGATAGGAATTTAGAAAATATTTTAACACGTACCTTCTTGTATATGCAAAATCGTTTCTAGCCTAAGTTAAGTACATTCAAATTAAAACAGTATTCTTTTATAATTTCACTGAACTGTTTAAACAAAATATTTATCAATTGCAGTTTTATACTTATAAATAATTATAAATACTCTTCTGACGCAACGTAATGCTCTGTAATTATATATAAGCATTATGAAATTATTAGCGTTTGTTGTAGGATGATCATTAATAATATATCTATCTTGATTGTCCAAACTGAACAACGATTTTTAATTTACAAAGAATGATGGTCACATAGTTCCAGCGGTCTGACCAACCTATGGAAATGTGATACATTACATTAAATGAGCTACAACGTACAACCTCAAGTCACCTGTCAAAAATACTCTTTCTTGACTTTTAGGCCAATGCTGGTTTTCTGTTATAAAATAAATTACATTCACCTACTGGAAGGCGAAGGCTACTTTCTTTAATTCACCTAGGTGATGCAACTTAGCTCTGAATAAAACTTGTTTTATTCTAATAAAATTTCATTACAACTTCCAGAATTTAAAAGATCACTAGCTCAGATAATTAACAACTCTTTGTTTACCTTTTGGTAAATCTCAGAGACATGAGAACACTGAAACCGCCTTAGTAACTTATTTGTGCTTTCATGAACCTTTTCATATATTCACTACTAAACTTGGGTTTTTCACCTTTCTTAAAACTTCACTTTATTCGAAGTTTTTTGGTACTGTTTTGTAGAGTTAATTATTCTAGGAATTTTTATGTAATTTTCATCCTTTTTTATCCACAACTTTCCTCGCAATCTCGTTTTTTCACTCTTTCACCTTCCCCCAGAAGTTTGCTCGGTCTATCCCTTCTACTTTAGTGACGTTGGCCTGCTGTTATCTCTTCTGTACTTTGCGTTACCGTGGTCTATTGTCTTCTTTAATTTTCTAATAACTTTCGGAGTTCTGCTCCAATCTTGATTTTCTTTGAAGATTCTTAATCAGCATAATGTCTTCTTTCGCCTCGAAGTCGAAACGTTGTTGTGCGATTTTTCGTTCTTCTTTTAGGCTAATCGTAGTTTTTTGCGTAACGTTCTATGAAAAAGTTTTTCATCTTTTACTTTTTTCAAAATACCTTTTGACACTTTCATCTGACCTGTGAATTTGGTACATGGCCGCAGTTTCACTTTGTTTTTCTTGTTTGTAGTGGTTTTTTCTGAGTCTTAGCAACTTTCGGTTTTTCTTAAGTTTTTGTTTTGAATTTACTCCCGAAATTTATGCCAAATACTGGTGTTTTACAATACAATATAATACCTATGACTCTATTTAATCTCTTTATCAACTTTAAAACTTTATTTATTTTTAACTCTTTATTTTAAGGTGCGAAAATTGTCACCTTTTCAATTTAATTAAATTTAAAATTTTCTTACTTTTTCTTATAAAACTTTCTTTCTTTAATAAACTGTTTACATTTGATTTACTTTAAAACTCTTTTTTCAATACTCTAACTTTATGCAAACTTTACACTTTTCTCTAAAATCTTTAATTATCAAAATTATGACTTTTGTCATAAAACCTTTCTTTCTTGAAATTACTTGCCATTTTCAATTTTTTTTTTTTTTAATTTGAGTTAATTTGAAAATTTCCCTTTTAACTTCTAACGCTTATTACGTAATTAATTTTACTATTTACGATTCAGGAAATAGATGACCAATACACACGTCTTTTGTATAATGCATTAAACAAATAAAATCACGAATTCGTAAATTCCTAGATTACGGTTATTCCCACAGAAATCAGTAATTCAGGTTAAGTTAATTTTTAGTCTTTTTCTTGTCGAAGGTCTAAAGTCGCGTTTCGTTATATAACGACTCGCCAGGACTTGATGTTTCGTGGCCTACATACGGTTGCTACCCGCGGCCGACTCGAAAATTCGATTTTTGCAAACTTTTTTACAAAACTCAAAATTCCGAATTGCAACAGGCATTTTTCATTGCAGAGCATATATACAACAATTGAAATTTTGAATTAATAAATGTGTTAATAGCTTATGCCTTAAATTATGTAAGTTATTTAACGTCTATATAATAATTAATAATATAGCTTAACGTAGTTATTAAAACAACGTATAAAAAACTGTATTACTATTAGAATTTGTGTAGATAAAATTGCAATTAATTATTAAGCTATTGTAACGAATTACTGAAGTTCATCTAGATTTTTTCTATGATTCAAAAGAAACACATAAAATTATTTCTAACTTTTACACAATTATAATTTTTTATTTTTATTTTTATTTTAATAAGGACCAAAGTTTAATCAAAATGTTCTAAACAATCATAAACACGTTTGAATGTTTAAATTACCCATATAATTATGTATTCTTGTTTCTGGTAACAAAAATACCAAAATATTGAAATCTTATAAGTACGCCCCACACTTAGCTTGAAATATTTCATTAATTAAGTTTTCTAAATTTCCTTTACGTTCTCAAATATCAGAAATTAAATTTTAACTGGCGAAATGGAACTTTAATTGTAAAGGACGACCTCAATACCGAGGACATCGTTACAAACTTTGTGGTTAGTTATACGGTTCTAAACAGACCATTAAATACATGTTTTCGTTTAATTGAATAATTGAGTCATTTAAAATATCATCTATTCAAAACTAAAAATTCAAAATAGATAAAATAAAAGCTTAGGTCTAACATTTGCATTGTTTTACTACAACAAATTAGAAACTATAAAAAGGACAGCAATTTATTTTATTTTACCCTGACGTATAAACTTGCAGACTTACAAGCACAACAAAACATTTGTGTTGTACAAAAGAATTTACCGTATACCTCAGTAAATTATCACATTCTACAATTTAATTTTATATTTGGGATACCAAAAGCGTCCAATAACAAGCATAGAAAGAAAGCTGTTTACATTTGATCAAAATCCATTTCGGCAATAACTAAGGCATGCAAATTATATTTAATGCTTGCTTACAGCAAAGGTCAACAACTATTTAACAAAGTATTTTGCAGCTTTCTGTCTGAAGTAACAGCAGAGAAGAAAAATAATATCCCATGCTTATCCCAATCCGGCATGTTTAAAAAGAAATCAGAACACAAACAACGTTTATAGTTTATACCAGTAGCAAGTTTTATATAAAGCCTTATGATGCAATGGTTATTGATATTGTAATTATTCAGTTGCAGCTCAGGTGTGTCTTCTACTCGTGTGGATGAAAAGATAACTCCAAAAGCTGATTCGAACATGACAGAGCCCAAACAGTAGTATGGTATTAAAAGTCCACCGCATAAAAATTGACTATCAGGTGTAATAGTTTTAACATAAAAATTACTTTTGTTTATTGTCTGTATGTGTAATAATTTATAGTTTATTCATAAACACAAAATTCATTTGTAATGTACAAAATAGTTTACATTTTTACAAGTAATATCTTTGTGTAAGGAACTTTAACTTAAAATAAAGGATTTTATTATTTGCAATAAGTTACTTTAAAACATGCAAAGGTTGGGGTTTTATAAAAAGAATAAAAAATATAGAAAATAAACAGGAAAATAAAAATCACAACGTTTACCATTAAACCAAGTCATATATTGGTCGCAGGATTAACAAATCTCGACGTACTTGTTATTCATAGGCCTAAGGTTAGCACGTTATAGGTTGTTTATACTTCGCAGTGGCAATTAAAAGCTGGCATTTTTTCAAGTTTTTCTTAATATAAATATTTATTTTTTAATAATAAATTGAATATCTTCATTGTAGCAGTTTATGTAGGAGTTAACATAACAGGAAACAAATTTTGGAAAATGTTAAACACGTATGTAATATGAAAATAAAGAGTGGAGTAAGTTATATTAAATTCAACATACATCTTTTTTAGTAACTAATATTGAACACTATATAATAAATTTTTAAATTATAACACATTAAAATTACATTAAGATACTAGCAACGGATTTTTACTAACACAAAGGCACCGTACGAGAACATGACTTAAATAAGAGCTCAACTCAGTGTAACTTGTGCTTAAGTACACAATATATTATATTGCCAGAGACAGCAGCTAAATTATTCTACAGCCATATAAAATGCATGTGAAGAGCGAGGACAAAGTAAAAGCCTACGGTAATGTATTCACTTTGCGCATGCGTTTATATTTAAGTTGTTTACATTCCTGATTGACATAATGGAGTAAGACATTTCCGATCTTAATATTTACTAATTTACGTTTTTATTGTATTACTAAAACGTTTGATATTTTCAGTAATGTTTATTTTTATTACATCCAATACAAATTGGATGATATAATATGCTTTTACACATAATATTCATACATGATATAAGCATCGTAACTTTTATATAATATATATGTAAAAAAAACGAAAACCAATGTAGTAATAAATTGCTGGGTGTTTTTTTTTTCGATCCAACTCAGAAATCTGCAAATTATTTATACTTGTATTTGTTTTGCTTGAAATCCTGTATACATAATCTCCAATTTAAGTGTCAACACAAACTAGATACAACTAACAAACGGTAAAAGTATAAATTACTAACATACAGATGATAAATTAATTGCACAAATAAAAATTTGACTGAACTAAAAACAAATTATTGTATTAATACATTAACGCTCTGCGAATTAATACAGTTTAAATAAATGGAGTAACTCTTCTAAACTATTTCTGAAAACTAGACAACATTAATAAAACCTTAACAACATTCCAAATATGATACATAAACTCGGTTTACCGGAATAAGAAATGTAGCAAATACGGCTTATAGGTGTTTATGGTACATTCTGTAAACTAAAAAGAAAGTTTGTATCTTTAATAGATTCGATGTACAAATTGTACAATTTGAATGAACCCTAAAACTGAAATTCAATTTGCTTTTGCTGTTACGCAAAAGTGTATAGGTAGTGACAATAAAAGAAACTAAATAATGTTATATTATGTACGTCTAGCGTTTTATGGTTTTAAGATATTATATATTATGTTAAATAAAGCATATTAACAGATTAAGGATTAAATCGATTTAAGGATCAATTAATATTATTTTGCACTATCCTGTACAGTTTTCTAACACAGAAAACATTATTAAGTTGAACAGTTTATTCTGAGAAAAAGCAAGGTCTGATTAAATTAAAATCATACTAACAAGTTTATTTGCATGACAACAACAAGTTAAAAAGTTTAACAGTGATGTATGTGCCAAGTAGCGAGGTTGCAACTAAGATTGAGAGCTAAGTGTGTGAAACAAACTTTAGAGTAGGAAATAATTTCTAAGATATCTTTAGTGTCAACTACAATTTTACTGCATGGTTATTCATAATTATTATTTTACATTAATAACGTTCTTATTGTGACTTCTTGTATTAGTATTATGATGACATGTTTCGGAGCCGTAACTCCATCATCTGGGCCAATTCACTAAGGTGAGATCGTCGTAAATTAAAATATATATTCGCTTGTGTAACACAAAAGGAACTAAAAGTGTTTTAATTCATTAAATGTATTTTATAAAAATGTTCAAATATCTTCTACATTTTTGTTAAACATTCATAATTGGTTGAAAATAATAATAATAACTAGTTGTAAGAGCAAACCTTACAACTACTGTAAGTAGGTAAGACTAAAGGTAGTTATTAGAATTCTAAACAAACTATTATTATTATCCACCGCTAACAAATTACTTTTAGTTATTCTTATATTTTTAAACTTTTCCAAATTATGTATAAACAAGACAAAGCAAAAATATTTTTTTCAAACTACCACAGTTGTTTGCGAATGGTGAGAGATAATTACAACAGCTTGTAAAGTACAAATCAGCTCTCCTTGAAATGAGGTACAGTATTACATTACCCTGCCAGAGCACCAATGAAATTATTCTGCGGTTACATAAAGCATCTGTGAAGAGCCAGAACCAAGAAAAGGCCTATATTAATATATTCGCTTTGTGCCTGCATTTCTGTTTGGGTTTTGTACGCACTGCTGATGTTGTAATTTACATAACTAAGTAGTTAATTTCCTCTGTTCAAATCCATGTATTTACTCTGGTAATTAGTATAAAAGTAACAATGATCCTTTTAGACAAAATTATACGATTTATTTTATTAACTACTAATTGTATATTGCAATACATATCGTATGCAATATTTCAAACTAATTGAAAGATATTATGATTTAGAAATTACAGTGATAGTTATCAAAACGTACATATTTTTGCGGGAATGCGATACTCCAAAAATCTACAGTATAATAGTACAAGAATTTATTATTTATGTTATATAAGCGTGACAGTTATATCATACCTATAATAAGGTATATTATTATGAGTTGCTTTTTTTTAGTATTATGGTCTAATACACATAGGCTTAACCTTAAATCTTAGTACCTATTATTATTATTTTGTTTTATATTCATGTAAAAATTTGCATATAACTTAATTAATAAAACAGGCATCCATAAATCGTACCTCGCTAACAAATACAGTATAGTCAAATTTAAATATTATTAGCGAATTTCTATAGGAAAGATGAGCTATTGCAGTGATATGATAAGGCCTAAGGTTGGGAGTAGTAAAGAGAACCGATCATGGTCCCCAAAACACGTTTTGGTAAGTCATTAAAATGTTAAACATATATGTGATCGCACTCTAACGGCCGCTTTTGGTCCAAATTTGGTACACATTGAATGTCTAAGTAGCTCGGACGAGTTCTTTAGCAAAAACATCCATCACCCGGATGCACGTTTTTTATCGAAAATAACAATTTTTTTAGATTTTTCGTACTAGAATTAAACTTTTTTAGATTTGCATCTAAAATAATAAATGTATGATATTATTCTACACATTTTTTTACACGACCTCATAGCTCACTTGGTCCCCAAAATTGATCAAAACGTAAAATACCATTAAAGTACCCGGTTCAAATCCATGTGGGTGATTTTACTGTGGGGGGGCATCTTCTGATAAGAGGCCATAACCCAAGGCCGCAAGGTCGAGGTAGAAACTCATAAAGTAAGTTTTTCCTCTGCCAGGGGTACGAAGCAGCGCGTGAGTCGGTGGAGGCTTAAGTGCAAACAAATTCTACTAATATATTTCGTACACAGAGGCAGTTATTCAGTACCTTCGTTAGTGGACCAATTATCCAAATAGTTTTTTGAAACCCTAAAACATATAAAAAAGGTTTTTAATTAAATTTTGTAAATTAGTTGAACTGTGCGATCGAATTATTTAAGATTTCAAATAGACAAAATATATTTTGATAATGTGTATAAACTTTCAATATCATAATTTAAATGGTTTAAAGAAACATAATTTGATGCTAATTATGTTTAAGCACACTGATTTAAAACCCCGAACCACAAAACAAGGAACAAAAACTATAACTAAACAACTAAATATTGTAAGTTAAGTTTAATACCTTAGCCTTATGTATATTTCGATGACATGGTCATCATCCTCAGACCATGTCATCGACATAATTAAATTTATTTGTTTAATTATGTTTAAGTATAAGTATGTAAGTATGCAGTATATGTATACATTTAATCCACAAACATCTAAGTAGGGTAATAGGCTTGAAATAAATAATCGTCTAAACCATTCAAAGCTTTTGAGAAAGAAATAACAATTACATCAGTATAGTCTGTTCCTTCAGTACGGCGTGACAAGAAATTCTAAGAATTTCACCATTTACAAAAAGTTTATTAATCATTTTTACTATGTCATACAGTATATGTATTATATAATAATGTATTAAAGTCGTGTTGTATATATTTTACAACAACAAAATAAATAAATAATTTATATAAAACATATTTTCGTTAACTCCAGTTGAATTAGATTGTTCTTTATTTCACAAGAGAATACTTGTAAGAATAAATAAATAAACAAACAAAAAATAGTAATGTTCAGAGACGTTTTTAAATTATCAAACACTTGGAACACAATCTATAAAGTTCTTATCATAATATTTCTAGTATTTATATTTCTAAATACTTCATTTCTAAAGATGAGAGACCGTCTTATTATTTTAATAACATTTTACAAGATCTAGTTTAATTTGTATTCTAACTTAAATTTACAGAGGTAGATTGTTAATTAGATCGTGAAATATGACAATCTTTAATAAAACGAAGAACCACTAGAACTCAAGTGGCTGAGTATTGGCTGGGTTGGAGGGCGCTTGACGAAACCAATTATTTCCTTATTTTAGTAAGGAAGTATAGTTTGAAACAAAATGTTATATTTTAGAATTTGAGCTTTATTATTAAATTATTAAAAATGTATTCTATCACATGTATTGTGTTTGCCAAATATTTATGTGGTATATTTAACTCAGTGATACTACACTAGTTAAACCCATAAAGGTAAACCAAAATTGTTGGTAATGAACTTCCTACAAAAAGTTTCCGAAGTATATTTGTGGCTATTACGGTAGCATGGACTGCCACTTAGTGTTTTACTGTACATTTTATAATGTTTATGAATTTTAATGCAAAATAGTACACTGCTTAAACACAATTTCTGACTTATTTGGTAGGTAAAGTGATGTTATCAATTTGGGCCCAGAATATTTTAGTTATGTTTGACTTTAGTACGTACTACCTAACGATATTATAAAACTATTTTGAAGAATTAGAAATAAGTAATTTTAAACTTACGCAACAGAGTTTGACAACTTAGTCATAAAAAAGTCAATTTTTATAATTATTTTATAAATAATTTACTTACTTTTAGTAGGACTTAAGATCTACAATAAATACTACAAAGACATTTACTTCGTTCATCTTGAATTGCCAAGATTGCTATTAGTTTTTAAATGTAATTAATAAATAACTAATGAGCTTGACTTGTGAGAAAGTAACTAGATAAAATAAAACCTGAACACAAAATAGTATAGTACTAGTTATAGTTTGGTTACTGTAGCCCGTGCATCACTGAGGATGGCGACATTGTCGTTGAAACGCGTTTGAGGTTAGTAAACGAATTTATTGTGAGATTTTGTGTTCAGCTTTTATTTTATCTAATGTATATAAGTTAAGTTGGTATCAATTTAAAGATAGCCAAATACAGATTTCCCAACTTACTAATTAATCAGAACATAATTATGATTATTTGTAGCCAAAATGTTGTCTTCAAAAATTGTTCAATGTAGTTTCAGTTTATATTAGTCTTTCAAATCATAATTTAATCATTTTTTACATTCTAAATGTGAGATAATATTTCTTTATAAATTCAGTAGGCCTACTTTTAAAGTTCCATTATAGTTTATAATAATTATTGTTTTATCAAACTTCACTATTCAAACAAATTGGAAATTCATTTTTGTAATCCAACCAAACGCCTAGTCTGGCTATGATTATCTATTGTGCCCATATAATGTCCTATGTCTATTGTCCTTTTTAATGTACATAATTATAAGCACACTTAAATATATTTTTAATTCAAATTTTTAAGGGAATATTTAAAACCCCAATATAAGATGGTTGATACTTAACTATCGATCAATTTTAATTGATCTATTAAAATTGTCCTTAATTACGGTCTTGTTGTTACACAAACCAATTTCTGTAGTTAGTTTTAAAATGTAGAGATACTTTAAGCAGCCTAAAAATATATGCTGTTCACTTTATACGACATTGTTTCGTTGCAAAACTGGTTTGTAATTTGGTTTATAAGATTTATTTTTAAATAGCCTACATGAAATTTTCCATCTTGTGACTTCACTTTTTCCAGTTTAAGAATCGTTTCGGGGCCGTAGTCCCATCATCAGTAGGAAATTGGATCATTTCTTTGAGGTCGTTAAACATTACAAAAACACAAACCCATATAACTGACACTACACACTCAGATGTACAAACACATTTCTGGAACTGGCATGATTAAAGCTAAAATTGGCCAGCCCGTTTTTAGCGTTTTGCAAGCATATTTTTAAAAATTCGCCAAAATAGTAAATGAACCCCAATCCAAAAGTGTTCAATAGCTTTTTGTAGAAGAAACTTCAAAACAAAAAATTCAAATATGCCACTAAAAATTAGTTTATTTTGAAGTTGTAAAAGTTATTAGCTCAAGAAACAAAAAAATGTTCAGTAATGAAAGGAAAAAGTTTAACTTTAGGCCTACATAACAAGTAGTAAACATTTTTTTGTATTTTTTTCGTAAGCGTAAAAAAGTTTCGTAATTTAGTTCTAAATAGAACTGTATAAAAACATTTATCAATTTCAAATTTTTTATTTTGAAAAAAACAGTTTTTATGTTCCAAGTACACGACTGGTAACAAACCTAGGCCTAGATTGTAACGTCATTTACTAATATATGCTTTGCCCAAAAATGAAATATTATTATAACAAAGTGTAGAGGATAAATCAAAGAAAAAAACGGTATACTTGTCCTTCCTTAGTTCACAAAAGTGTTTGAGTTATATTTATTTGAATAACAAAATGGCATCATTCTAATGAAAAGTGGCTACTCTATACTCTGCGTATAGGACGGGACATTTGAATAGCGTGGGAACCCACGCGCTAGACTTTCTCACTAGAACGTAATAATTATGTACATTTCAACTGTCGTCTAGACAGACAAAAAACCGGTTATTTCTGGATTACTTCCCACCGTTACAAACTTCAGGCTTTGCTGTACAAAATGGTGTAAAGAAATCTGTCAAAACATTTGATATGGTAGGCGTAAAATCACTTGACAAATGGTCTGTTTCATTGGTTGAGAAACTGTCCAATCGCAAGGGTTTACAGTAATTCTTGGAAAAAATACTATTTTTATAGTGACATCTGATTGCAAGACACCAACAGAAAGATAAAATCTTGACGAATCCAATGGTATCGTTATAATTGCCAAAGAAATAAATATTAGTGTAGACGGTCTTAAACGTTGAAGAAGTGGGAAATAACAGTACAATTGTTTGCAAATTCGCGCACGGAAAGAGCTGTAGACCGATGTGCATATTTTAAAACGATGATTACGTATGTAAATATACGTTTTACGAAAAAGTTGTAAATACACAAATTAAAGTTTAATTCATTTCCTTTGCAATGGTGCCAGTTTTATTACGATTGGATGATTCTAAGTGGGTTAAATTATCGATTATGCAAATATATGCAAATTTTCGCAAATGTTCGAAATTGTTGCGTTCTGCGCCTGAGAGAGGGTTATGCATGACCTTCTGCCAGTTTCAGGGTGGTCCTTATTCGCGACGGTTAACTTGACAGCGCCTCGTTGTCTACCACGCGTGACACTCTTGCGTTAAAGTCTCAATGAAGTCACAAGACGGAAAATTCATGTAATATAGGTAACTATCATTTACAGTTAGTTATTTATTTATTGAAGTGACTTGGATACCGATAACATGGAATTTAAAGCATGAACCATTACGTTTAGGGTAAATATGTATGTTCAATATCCATTGGATCCGACAAAGTAAGGGAGCATTGAGTATACAGACGGGAAAGCGAACAATTAAAAAGTCGTAAGACTGTGGAGCAGGATCAAGCTGTATGTTACTACAACGGTTTGGTAGCAGTCAATATTTCAAATATATTTTATATTAAAAAAGTGTATTTGAAAAATTATAACGTTCTCCTCACTAAATTTTGTAAAAACTATAATTTCATTTATGGTACTGTTGTATTGACCATATTGAAGAGTTATAAACATTTTTTTAACCACCGTCATATAAAATAAGTACTGCACTTTAATAATTTTTTAAACACGTTTTAATGATCCACAAAACCTACTCTGGCATGCTACCAAAAAGATTACGATAGCGACCATGGAGAATGAAAAGGCTTATGACAATACAGGCAGGTTTAACTTTGGGGAAACCACAATATTTTTAAAGTATAGCCACGAATTTTAAACAGGCTTTGTTGAAACATTTAAATTTATCCTACCAGTTAAATATTTCCATCGAGTATACAGCTTTTTTCAAGATGAATAAAGATCCACCAAGCATTCCTTGTCAGAAAATAAAATAAATTAAGAAGACAAATAATCCAAATTTAAAAAAAAGTGTGGACCTTGTTAAATGGTTATCGATTTTCAATACTGCCGGCCACTGTTAAAATATTTAGTCTTAATTAAAATTTGTATTTCAATTTCAAAGATGTAAACTCGATACACAATTAAAAATTATAGAGTTTTAACTAGTGTGTAAAATTATTAGAAAGTGTTGTGACTACAAATAGGTACGGTACTGTAAATTTGTAGGTTGAGACATAAAACTTAACAGTAAGCTAAAATAGTCTTCAGCAATTGGATCTTCCAAATACATAATGATCGGGTTCATTTATGTATGGGGGGCGGGGTAATTGCTCCGCTCCTTGAATTGTTAAGTTTGTTACGTAGGTACTTTAAAAAAGTGCTTTAATAATGATGTAGGGTTGTGTAGTAAGTAGATAGTTAGCAAGAAGTCACTCGCGATTTCTTGAATACAACTTCTTTTTTATTACTCTGATTA
Organism: Philaenus spumarius; assembly: GCA_018207615.1. NCBI lineage: Eukaryota > Metazoa > Arthropoda > Insecta > Hemiptera > Aphrophoridae > Philaenus > Philaenus spumarius. The sequence goes on from JAGFPH010000790.1 coordinate 409,787, forward strand.
CCCTACACCTAACCGACTTCGCAAATAATCTTTACTGTAATTCACATTGTTTTTATCTTACATAAATAATGTTATACTAACTTTATATATCACTTTATATAACCAAATCAATAACAAATATTTTACATGGAAATTCTGAATTAAATACATACTCACATAAGGGCTGAGAGTTCTTAGCAATAATACAGTAAACAATTAGTAAGAATATGATTAAAAAGTAAGTGCATAAGTGTAGGCCATAAGACGAGTTTATTGTATTTGTTGATCGTAGATAAAGTAATGCAAATTGTCCGTGGGATGTGACAAGTTCAGCTCTCTGTGAATAACTAGGTATTCCATATATTATTGTCACACTATGATTTAAGTATGTTCAAACATACCGTTAAAAGTACCTTTTCTTTTAATAAATCCATAACCTACTTTTATTTAAATGCAATTCATTTTCCATAGGCCTAATATAGGTAACTATAATTTACAGTTATTTGTTCATGCTTTATGTTGTAGACTGACAGAATGTGTTTGCAGTTATTCTATGCTTTTAAATTGTATTCAAACAAAATATTATGAATAACTCTTATTCACTATGATCGGTCAGGATCATGGTTAGAATTATATGTCAATCGCTGAGCGTGTCATGGAATCTGTGTGCAGTCCGACGACGATCTAAAAGTCAACGGCTAGCAGGAAGACTTTGACAAGACTCACAATATAGTACGGCCAAAATCGTATTGGTTATATTTAAAATTATAATTATTCACTGCATTTGTTATTATTATTTCCGCTAAGATGCTTGAAACATTTGTCTTCTTGTTTATCTGCCTTTCTTAGCTTTGTCTTTCGCTCGCTTGACGCGTTTCGGGTAGACCCCATCTTCTAAAGCTAGAGAAAGACAAAGCTAAGAAAGGCAGATAAACAAGAAGACAAAAATTATAATCATGGCCGGCTAAGAGAACTGTGCGTGGGTACCGAACTGTGTGTGGATACCGGTTTCGCGGGAGTCGTTATGACACTAGGGCTGGGTTGCATCAACCGGGATCAAATACCTAGATCAGTAAATCCTGGATCAATTATTTGATCCAGGTATGGTGCAATTGAAACAACCCATCAAAGTAGTTGATCCTGGATCAAATACAACTTTGATCCTAGATCAAAACTGATCCTGGTTGGTGCAACTCAGAATAGTAGTCCTGTATCGTAACTAAAATATAGTTACGGGTGATTAGCTATAGGGCAACGATCGCGTTGTCACTCTGTTCTAATGACTAGTGTTTAACATTAAAATTTATTAGTTTTTACTGTATCTGGATATATTGTTTGTCAAAGTTGGTTACCTGTTTGTGGTTGTTCTGAGATCGTTATGTTTGGAGCCTGTCAGTGATCCGTGAGTCCTCGGCTAACCTCGTTTCGGGGTTTAATGTCCGTTCATTAATTCCCCTAATTATAATATTTAGCCCTACTCACGTTTGATCACTATATCCTAAAACGATAAACTTGATGTGTAGTTATTAACTTATATTTACTCTTGAAAATCAAAATAATCGCATATATTATTTCTCAAGGCCATTTTTTTGTCGGTACGCCATAACTTCCTTAATACATCATCAAATTACATGAATGAGGCATCATTTTAAAGCTTTCCTTAACAGCTACACCGGAAAAATAGACAGACAGCTTAAAATTCATGTTTTAATAACAAAAATTGATTTAAAAAACTTTTACATTATACTCTGTATGTTCCTAATGAAAGGCGCCATCTATTAACTATATGTTTGACTAGCATGACAGCTGTTAGATTGTTTACACTGTAAGATTGTATAGGGAAACTGTTATTTATAAACTAATGTAAATAAATAAACTTAATTAACTGAATTAAATCAACGTGTTAAATCAGGTAAATGTAGGCCTACTCCGAACTTGCGAAATATTCGCACGGGTCAACTAGTATACATATATTTAATTGCCCTACTTTATGACGGATGCGGATTATTGAGAATAGCGACATAAAACGTTCAACCTTCAACAGATCCTCATAAAAGAGCAATTTCACCAAGGAAATTCATTTTTAACAAATAAAGACTAATTTGTTAATCTTATAACAACATAACCGAGTCAAATAGGACACATATATCTTTACTAGGATAAACGAAACATTACACATTTTTAAACATTAAAATACTTTTGGATGATTCTTAAAAAAACGATTTTATTGAAGTGAGAGAACTGCGTTAAAATATACTTACATTTTCTATTCAACGGCGCCACAAGTTTGACCAGTCATTTCAAATTATCTTGTATTGCTTTATGTATTCTTATATTTTTTTCTAACCCATATTGAATACAACAGTTTGTCTTATATTGATTGTCAAATATATGTGTACCATCATTCACTTATTTGGAATTATATTTATTAAGAATATTATTACAAATACTTGTCAGCTTACATTTAATCAATAACAGCAAAAACTTGCAATTGAGTTAAAAAATCTGTTTCTTTGTTAATATTTTGTAAAATTAATTCATGTAAAATCAATTTAGCTTCGATGACTAAACGAGTTAAAGTACCTATATTGTGTAGGAGTTTCCAGTGATATTTTGACAACATATTTATTCATAGCACGTTCGCGCATAAAATGTTTATTGATTTTCGTTTAATATTTTCAATGTGTATTTAGATAGAGCATTAAATTGTGTAGCCTACTGCATATTTGAAACTTATTGATTAAATGTATTCCTTACATATATTAATAATTAACAGAAATACTTTCATTATCGCAGCACTAAACCAGTATATTACTTTACACTAAATACTAAGAAATACTAAATAGTGGCATTTAACAAATTTGTGTTATAGAAAAGTAAAGACAAAAGGTATACAATTATACAATGTAAAATAAACCAGTGCTGATGCATTAAAAAAAAAAAAAAAAAATTAACAGCATGAGACCTACTGGAAGAGGAGTAAAATATTGTCCGAATAACGGGAAAAATAAATTGGAGTCGACAAAATGGAGAAGGGGTGAATTTTTAGGGGTTGGAAGTGGTATTTCACGGTTTTTCGCAATTTGCAACGAAAGTTGACCTCTTATCGAAAAAAGTTAAATATCAAAGTTGTGGATAATAAAAAGATCTACAACTTTTGTCTGTAACATTTTTCCACATAACCTCACATTTTCCAGGAAAATCGGAAAAACCGATTTTTCAGTTTTTTATTTTTTTCTCGTGCAAAAATTTATTTTTTTTCACGAAATTTATTGAAAATATTTATGTTTCAAGTGAGCCGTATTTTTTTTTGTAGCAAAATACAGACTTTTCTTTTTTTTCGACAAATTCCGAAAAAGTGACCTCATTTTAAACAGAAAAGTTTCACCGATAAAGTTTGTCTTTTCAAGCTCACCAGCCGGCATTTTCCCCGTTAAAGCATCTACTTTTAGATTATGTAATAAAAGAGTAGCACTACTATGGAAACATTTTCGAGAAAACGCCATAAAATGAAAAAACAGATTTTCAAAAATCATTTTTTTTACATTTTTGTTCTAAACTCATATTTATTTATTAAAACTATTGAAATTAACAGTTGAAACCTTTCGAAAAT